>BMAW01006734.1:2075294-2097112 GCA_019974015.1 Nephila pilipes
ATATATATATATATATATATATATATATATATATATATATATATATAAACTGTGGATTATCATACAAATTGGGATGAATATAAATATTTCTTAAAAATATCTGAAGGATAATACTTTTCAATGAATTTATGAATGTTATTCAAGGTGATCAAATTATTAAGATGCAAGAATTTTAAATAATATTTCTGAATTTCTAGGTTTGAAAATGTAAATATTGCTGTTTGAATATGATATTTTAATTATTAAAATGGTCCACTATCTCTAATTCAAAAATCAAGATATTCAGCTTTACAGGTATCTGAATTATTTGTAATAGAAGCAAATAGTCAAGATAAAAACGAATGTTCGGCTTATAATTATTATACTTACTAAGAATTTCTATATATGTATGTGTATATTTATATATTATATCATGTTTATGATATAATTATATATTATTAATTTCCCTGTATGTAAGGAATGAGAAATTACTTTTAATAAATTACATATAGGAAACTAATTTAAAGATAAGTTCAACATAAATCTTTATTATTTCATTACTATTTTTTATAGTTTGCTTTCATAATCAAAATTTCAAATTCTTAATAGCATGTTTAATTTCATTTTAATTGGTAGAAGGAATATGCTATGAATAAAAATATTCTTTGACTAGCAGAAAGCGATATTCATATTCTTATAAAATAAAACTAATTTGAATGAGTATTAATCATGTATTCATACATCAGATTAGTTTCGTCTTAACTAATTTGGTCCTTTCATCGTTCTTCATAAATTCCTTTCATTAACAATTTCTTACGTATATACACATTCTGAAATTTCACTTTATTCTTATGCATTTTCTTTGAAAATTGTTTTCCTTAATCAAATCTTATAAATGTTTTTGAATAAGGTAATTTATCGAAAGATATTTTGGTTGCCCTTCTTTATATACAAATGCATAGAAAGTTTCTCAAAGAACTACTTGACAAGTTAGTATTATTAAGACTTATTATAAATGTATATCTGGGCACTCTTAATAGGCAATTTTAGATTTTAAATTTGATAAATAAACCCGTTCTTAATTTATCGGGGAGTTATAGAAATCTGGGGGTAGGAACGCGTATTATTGGTAGAAATGTCATATATTTTATAGTTAATTGAAAAGAAAATATTTATGAGAATAATGGACGACAATGTGCGCTTAATTTTATGGAACTCTATCAAACAAAGTAGAGCGGGAGTTTAAAGAAATAAGTTCAGCTAAAGTGAAGCTCTTGTCATTTTACAGTGAATGAAATTAAGTTTTTTTTTTTCAATATCCATCAGTTAGGTGTGAAATTTATAAAAGTAATTTAAAATTAAAATAAAATATAACCAATTTGAAATTTAAGAGAATTCAGGGTTATTTTTTTTTTTCGATTTTTTCCGTAATATACTTACTTCTAAATTAATTTTCTGAAATATAGCATTCTATGTATTAGAGATTTTATTAAGAAGTCAAGATTCAGATTATTCAATCTTCTAAAAGAGACTGCTAATTGAATTAATTATGCGTAAACATCTATTCATCAACAAATGAATGGATTTTGGATTAAAAATAAATCTGAAGATAGATATATATTTCTCAATATCTGTTACTGAACATGTTTCCTAAGGCTTGCAGAATTATATTCCATGGTAGAGATTCGTAGCGATTTAATTCAAAAGCTGTTAGAAATGGCATATATATGAGAAACAATATCTTTTCTTCTAAGAAAATCAGTATAATGTGCGAAATTCTAGAAGATGTTATGACTAAACGAAATTAAATAAAAATTGCGTGAAAGATTTTTCTAATAAGAATGCAATGCCGTACTTCAAAGAAATCTTGATTGGATTTTTTGTTGTTGTTAATCCTTAAAAATGATAATTAAAGGAAAGAAAAAAAAGATTAGATATAGTTTCTTAAGTTTCTGAAATAAGAAACATTTCAAAATCAGGGCATTTCACCCAAAATTAATATAATACGAGAAAAGATTTATAACAGCTCAAAAAAAATTATTACTTATTTGATATAGAAGAAAAATAATAAATTCATTTTCTAGATTTCTTATTTTTAATATATTTATTTTTAAGAACTTTCAGTTTTTTGTAACAACCTTTTTTATATAACGATATTGAATGATACTATATTTTATTTAAAAAAAGGAAAATGTTTCCTCAAGTTTCTCCCTTTTAAGCTTAAACTAATTTTGAATTTGTTAACATTTCATTCAAAGTAAGAACGAGACAAAAGACTTTAATAATTCTTGAAGAATAGATGAAATCCCCCTTTTTTGAATCCTACTTAACTCAATCCAAGATTGTGATTTTGAAAGGATGTTTCAGCTCACCAAAACACTCGTTCTACTTCCAACAATTCTCACTAACAGTAAACTTAATTCTAAGATTAAGAGTCGCTTCTATCCAAATAACTAATTATGATATTCCTATCTATTTTACTAATAACTATCAGATTGCCGTTATCCTCATCTCCCTTCATTATCCCTTTATTTGTGTATCCCTATTTCTAATTTAATTCGCATCATTTCTTTCAACATCTAATTTAACAGATTAGGTTTTATTTTGGTTGGGAAGAAATTGTAATTTTAATTTACTATAAAGTTCCCGAGGCTAATGAAGAGAAATTCTCGAATAGCCAATATGATATTACAGACACTGAGAGTATGGATTATTCTTATAGGGAAAATATGAATTTGAAATATGAATCAAAAATATATATATAGTTTCAAATGTTAAAATAACTTTATAAAAAATAAACAGTTCACCTATTTTAATGGCTCATAATTTAACCAGAATGTTGAATGTATGCTCTATCAAGAAATCTCTGATTTATGATTTTAGCGACCTATTAATTTCAAAGCAAGAAGAGAAAATTTAATAAAAGACGTCAGTGTTAAATTTAATGTTCTAAAATCTCAACCATTCCACAGGCTGAAGTGTTCTGAAATTACATTTCAAACGTAAGATCATAAGTATCTCTTTACTTTGCTACCAGTAAGGGACATAAAATGGAATGTATTTTGTTATAGTTCTCAGTGAACTAAAGTTAAAGATTTATTTTTAAATATATTGGCAATTTGGTGGTTATAAATTCTAAAGTAAAGTAAGTATTATTTAAGAGCAATAAAGCCCCAAATAGGATTCGTATACTTGTTTATTAAGTAGTGAGTGGCGTAAGACATTTTGACGATCTAACCATATATATTTTTAGTTCAAATTGTTTTAACCCTTTGAGGGATGCAATGTTATTATTTTATATTTTTAAAAATATATAGAGCAGGGAAGGTTCATTGATAATACAGATTTGGAAAACACTATTTAAAAAAATTGCAGTCCCCGGTTCGGAGAGGGTAGGGGGCGATTGCAAATTGCAAACGGCGCCCATCTCAGGAACATTTTAATTTATACATTGACTTACCTTGCTTTACTCGAGCATACATAAAAAAACTACAATTACAGTATTATAATACGCGTTATGCTTTGCCAAATAATTATTAAATATTTTAAAACTAAGAAAATTTAAGAAATGTGCAAAAATTTTAAAAATATTGAAATAACTAAACTCAGAAGTTTATAATAATAACAATTATTCAATCAAACAATTAACAGAAAAATAAATATTTTAATTATGTACTTTGAATTTTTAAATAAGAGAATGTATAGAAAATTAGACATTTTTCTTAAATACAAGAAATATGCAAAAAAATATCAAAAATACAAACAATATGAGAATTAGGGAAGAAATATCACAAAAAATGCATATACACATATTAGATTATATAAAATTTAATAGAAAGGAAAACTGAAACTTCTTATTTAGCTTTTTTGAGAGATTTTTGAAAACATGTAATGCCTTTCTGCAACGTGCATAGTCCAAGATTGCATGTTTCACACATCCACAGTTTTATGTGAGGTTTCTGAGTTGTATTACAAAAATCGCATCTCCTTGGTTTGCACTTTATTGGTAAATGCTTCACATCTTGTAATCTCTTTTCATCAGGAACATTAAGTTTATGTTTTTTGATAAGAACAGGACTTAGACATTTTGACAACAGTTTTTTGGGTTGCCTTTCTTCTTTTCACATCATCATTGGGCAACGAATAATTTTCAGTCTGAAATTTTTCATCTTTTTCAGATCTTCGCATGAATTCGGTAGCATTTTATAAATAATAAATGCATTTACAATGGCAGAGTCCAAAAAAATAAAAATAAAATAAACTGGTACTACCACTTTCTACTCTTGTGGCCTATTTCGTACAAACTTTTTAGGTGAATGAAATGATCCTCGAGTCCCATATTTTTATTGTAGTCATCTACAACTTGTAGGCAAGGCAAGTTAATCTTATTTCCTTTTTTCCGTCCTTTGCACAGAAATAATTTTTACAGGACCGTTTTGGGTGGAAAGCAATGAAACGCATCTTTTATCCCTCCATTTCAAGCAAAATGTATTTTTTTTACTCATTGTCCAGTCAAACTCTCCTCTTTTTATTCTCTTTATCTTCTGCGAGATTTTTGGGAAGGTTTTTTCGTGAAAATTTCACTGTATCTGAGCAGTAGACACTTTGAGTTTCTAAAAGTCGGAATATTTCGTACGACGTAAAAAACTGTCCATGAAAAGCGTGAAGTTTTTTCCATAGAGTTTTTCACTTAGTGATTTTACCATCCTTTCGCCTAAATTTTTTTTCGACATCTTTCATATTCCTCGTGTAAATTTTAAACTAGCATCTAAACCCACTTTCATCACAGCGCATCCATATCTTGTTCTATAGGCTTTTCAGGCATGGAATGCTTGAGTGAGCTGCTGCCTTTGAACTTTATCATCAATTTTTTGATTGCTTGACATTTGCCAGGTCTAAACATGTTCTCATATCTCTCTGAAAGTGGAGTTAATAAAGGGTAAATCTTATACAGCTAGTCAAATTTTTCTTCATCCCTACGGGTTTGTAAGCTGTTATCATTGAGATGAAGATGAGCTAAAATCCTCGAAAATCGCTTTATTGGCATTTGCTTAGGTTATAATTATCGTGAAGCAGCTCATTTCTTGACCAAAAATCTCAATGCCTTGGAAGTGTTTTTTATGCCCATTAATATGTTGATATCGAGAAACAAGTAAAATTCATGTAATGTTACTTGATTCTAACTGTTTCCAGATTGCATGGCTTATAAATTTGTTTGGAAATCTATTTCCCCCCTATATATTGCAGAAATTATTGCTAAGAAAAGTCCAATAGGGGATTTTTCTTCCATTTCCATAATTTCATCAGATAGATCCAATTCAGAGTTAAATTCAGGATTCTGGCGAATTAAAGGCTGTTTTTTTCCCCATGTCACATTTGCAGGTTATGAAGGGCCTGGTGAATGAATGCTATCATTTGCTTCAAAAGAAACTTCATCAAAATTATCCGGAGTAGATTCAGTTGGAAATTGAGGTGGAGCACAGATCTCGTAATCAGTGCTATCATCCGAGAGCACAACTTACGAATCCGATGAAAAATCCTCTAGCAGCGCTAAAGCCACCTTTATGCTCAGCACGGTACGGGATATTTTAATATAAATGTAGAAAAATTTAAGTTAATTAAGTTAAAAAATTTACAAAATTATTAAGATTTTTGCAAAAACCTTATAAGGCGATTTCAAAATTCTTAGAGCATAAGAGAGAGAAACACAGAATAAGTTATTTTTCAGAATGCGTCCTAACCACAGTAAAAATAAATAAAAATCTTTTCCCTTACTGAAACCAGTTTTAAATTCGAAAGTTTAGTTTCTTTTTCCTCCTTTCTTTCACTTGAAGGAGAAGCATAGACACAGTTGCGTTTTCCCATAACTTTGTTTCTGCGGAGGAGGTGGTGCTATTTATAACATAGGGGCACCGTTTGCTCACTGCAAACGCTGTTTAAAATCGCACAGAAAAAGCAACAAAAAGACAAATTTGTTTTAAAACTAAGACAATGTAAGCAGTAAATGAGGTCTATTAATAAAATTTATTGTAAGGAAATAAAATATTTTAGGTTTTCAATCCTTAAAATAAGTGCAGCTAAAACCATTTATGATTCGGCTTAGATAGATGTCCATTTCTTCCAATATCAGAGAGCAAATTCAAGTTTCGTGTTACCGTATATTATCAGTTTAAAAGAGGAAAATGATATTAGAACCCTTAATTTATTTTTTCTTAGAATATTTTTTAGATTTAAAGAAATTAGGGAAATGCGTTTGCATTATGCAAACAGCACCGCTGAAAAGGTTAAAGCTACAAACGAGTTAAAAATAAGTTCTACACCAATAAAAAAGCTAAATTCAACACTACAATATTCAAGAACCCAAAACAAATACATAATTCAACAACTACTAGATAAAAAATTTGATTTATTTTTACAGTAAGATATTTTCTTACATATTTTTTACGGTGGATGTATAGCATTTATGTAATTTATCTTTTTAATTTTTATAATGTGAATGATTTATCTGTATTTAACATCCAATACATTTTAAAGTGTTTTTATATCGCTAACATATTAAAAAAAGAAGCAGGAAAAATGTAAAAAGAATTTCTTCAAAATCCCCTGCCTTACAGCGATATTGGAAATTCGATTGAATTTTTACTTTTAAACGAAATGCCTTGGGCAAAAGATTGATCGAAAACTTCTTTGAATTGAATATATAACGGAGGAGCAATTTATTGAAGGGAATTTGTCCAAAATGTATTATTTAATATTATTGAAATATAAAGGCTATAGACTATTCGCATATATATTATCACTATTCAGGATACAAGGATAAGATGCTTAGATTGAATTACTTTCGCAACTGGATGTTTCCTTAGTGCTATTTTTCTCTAAGTAAATAAATCTAATTTTCATGTAATGAAGTCTTTATATTTAACAAGTGGTGAGCATTTGGATAGCCATTATTTAGCGATCATCAATATTCCTCGCGAGTCACCGGTTCGAATCTTGATTCGACACTAAAGCTATAGTGCAGAAAAATTCAGGCAACTGAGTTTTAATTCACCCTGGGCATTAAACTCCTCATGTCATACATGAAATTAGAATAGAGAAACTCTAAATTGGGTATTGCCCTCCTCATTTCAATATGGTTCTTATTTACTTGGTGTAATAACTTTTGATTGGTTGAATGTTAATTAACTTCGCAATTAAAAGAAACATGATGGCTATGGCGACATACTTCGCAATTATAAACCGACTCCTCGATCTTTATTTAACGAGGATGGCACCAGAGCTGGCATGCCCTTTCCAAATTTCCGCACCATACCATTAGGGAAAGGGCTTAGAATCTGGACAGATTTTACGTGCTTCCGCACCTACCACTGCAAGGCAGGTCTTACTGGCTCCATGAGCCTCGAGGTCTCGACTCGATGGAAACAACACTTGCAGAAAGCTTCAGTTCGTAACCATTCACCGTGGTCACGTGACATTATAACAACAGCTTTCATGTAGCTGCTATTGTGACTTTAAGGATGATTTAGCCAATATTAAAAAGGAGGGTCGAAATTCAGAATTTTTTTTTCGACAGAAAATTCTATTTATTTGTGACTTCACTACCCTTTAGAAAGCAGCATGTTTTATTACATTACTCATTTCTGTTTGAATCAATGCGCCTTTTCTTTCATGTGATGTGAAATTTGATCCGTATTTCGCATTCTATAAGGTAATTTATTCTGCATGTTACAGTATTTATCATGTATTTCTAAATTTTAAGGACTCAGCGTAGTAAATAGATATCCGTGTTAGAAGCCTGACGCAAAATTGAATTAATATTGAAGATTTTTTTTTTTCTTGCCCGAAAATACATCCGATCTAGGGTCGTATTATATAACATACGACAAAGATATTTCTTATTCGAACCAACGTAAATTACAGGTGTTTTGAAATTTAGCAAAATTGCAGCCGAAATAGCCACTTGGCTTTTTAGAGTTAATTTTAAGGCTAATTACTACTTTAATAAGGAAGTTTAGAAGTTATAATAATGCTACAGTAATGCATAAAGCGGGATTTGTGCATTACTGAAGCATTATTAGAAATGCTCTTTCTTAAGGTCAACAGTGTTTTAATTACTTCTTAGGATATTCGTTGTTATTTTATTCTAGTTAGTTTGTGACGTTGGGTTATTCTCGATATTCTCTTCACTAACCTCGGAGACTTTTTGATAATTTGAATTGCATACAATTTCGACTCCTTACCAACCAAATGAAACATTATTATGTGCATTAGGTGAAGATAAAGTGTGTAAAGGATTGAATTAAGAGAATAGTGAGATATATATATATATATATCCGCTTCGCTGGGCAGACGACAATATTATATTTCGCAACCTATACGTAAAATATCCAGAAAATTTTCAATTTTTAAATGATAATGATAATTTAAATTTAAAATTTTAAGAAATTGATTGTATTTAATAATGATTATCCACCACTTTCAAAAATATGAGAAAAATAAAAAAAAATTAGTAAAAAGTCCCCCCATATATATATGTATGGATAAAACTCATTCGACTGTATACATGTTATACCTTATATTGAAAAAGATACAACTTTTTGTTAGAAGATTCATCATGTGCTTAAATTTCAAATGAAATACCCTCGCAATGACATCGTGTATATCATAAGATTATTGCAATACTAAAAAAAAAAAAAAGTCGAGCAAATTGGGACGTCCAAAATCTCTTACGTATTTCATAGCGTCTTGAATTCGTTCATGCATGCAGCGAGGTTCTCCAGTAAACGAAGATTGTCTTGCATGTGCGCTACTCCGTATGAAGTAACCATTTTAGTATTTTTCAAAATCCCGCTAAGTTTTGAGGCTAAACTACACTTTCACTAACCGTCGGATTCCAAACTTATTTATTTCTATCGCTAAATCTGTACGTTTCCTAATTTCGACATGCACGAAAAATCACATAAAGAGCCCCTTCGCCAAAATCTTGCCAATTCTCCATCAGCGCTTCAATATTAAATTATTTGGTATTTTTCCATTTTGCACATGCAAATCTCACCAAGTAAACTTAATTGGTGGAAATAAACAGTATATTACATTGGAATATATATATATATATATATATATATTCCGTTCGGCGTCGCTCACATCATTTTTGGTGATAAAGTCGCCAAAGATTACATAACCGATGGATAAGAGTAGATTAACGGATGAAAATTACATTTTGGATAAGACTTCCGTAAAATCCGTTCTTAGTGAGTGTCTACATCGCAAAATGAGTAACTATGCTAAATTTCAAGTCAATCGGTTGTATTGTCTTAGAGATCTCGTGATGAGTCAGTCAGTGGTATTTCGCTTATATATATATATATATATATATATATATATATATATATATATATATATATATATATACATATATACATATATATACACATATAGGTGTTGAAATAGAATTTCTTAATCTTGACTATCGTTCAAATGACGAAGTTGACCTTTGAGTTGGCTCCCCCTCTCCAAATTTCAACACGTGGCTAAATCATTTTCTTGCAAAGCTTTGCATAGAACTTTTTAAATTTATTTTATTTTACCTTCGTTTATTTAAATTTTGAAATTCAGTGTATAAAGTATAATGATATTTTACATGTTTGAAAGTTTCAATTCCCATGCACTATTTATGATATCATCGATTACGAAGACGAAAGCAACGAAAAACAGCAAAACAAAATTAAGTGCCATAAAAAGAAACTATAAGGGTGAAACGCGCTAAATTTAGTGAAAAAAAGCATATAATTGCTGGTTTATGCAAAAGCAATGTAATTGGTAGGAATTATGTAGATATGATTTAGGGATAGTGTTATTTTATATTATTATTGTTATACATAACCTTTATAGCAATATTTATTCTAATACTGGCTATTCCTGGAGTGAAAAACCAGTAATACTTTAGTCTAAAATATTTCAATACTTCATATTAATATTTCACGATAATAACTTCATCTTTCATAAAAAAGTTTGTTAAATTTCTGAGATATATTTAATGGATCAAACTACTGGAGGCACTGGCGATTGACACAAAATTAAAAAAAAACATGACAGATGTTTGTGATTAGTAGGAAAATTATATATGTGTTGTAAAGATACACTTTATTCTCTATTATATATTACTACACCGAAACGTTTAAAAAAAGCCTGTTTAGAACAATCTAAAAAAACTAATGTAAGGTAACTGAGGACGCAAATTGCTGACAAGTTTCAATCCTTTTTATTCAGGTATGTAAAGATGGAGGAAGCTTCATTTATTCCATACATTGGTTACCTATAATAATCTGATGAACTGAAAGCTAGAACATGGGATATAAATACTACCTTACCATTGAAAAAAATGTCTCAATTTTGTTTTTCTTAAAATGATGTTTTAGGATTCTGATACCATTTCCTCAAACTCTACTGTATTTAGAGTGGTTACATATTACATATTAAGCAGTGAAGCTATTTTCTGAAAAAGTATGTATCATATTTTTTATGCTAATATATTTATATAAACGCTCACAAATATTATGTGTTACACTATATTTGTGTAAGAATTCGAAAAAATGTGGTTTGTAAAATTTAAACTTTATATTCTTATTAAATTTAAAATTCGGACTTGTAAATATATTCAGTGTATAGACAGCTATATTTGTAGACACTACCTAAAAAGGGGTTTCAAAATTATGAATTTAAAGTATGATTCAAAATAAATAAATAAGGCAAACAAAACCAAATATTTTGTTATATTCAACAAAAATAGAATGCCAATTTTTAAAGATATGAATACAAGGAATATTATGCGCGATGTATTCAAAAGATAAGTTTACTACATACAAATATAAATACAGCTATTGACAATTACTTGTTAGGCTGTAATTGGTTTTACATATAAATAAGCCTTTTTCACTAAAATAGATACATAAGTATGCAATTATCTCAATTTTAAGGTATGGCAACCTTAGGTTTTAACTTAAATAAGTATAATTCTTTATATTTGTTATATAAGTTTATTTTTCTTTTTCAAAGATGTCTCATTTACCGTCAATGAGTTTTAATTCTAATAAACAGTGAAATTTTACTTTGAAGACAAAATAATATATTTTGAAGGAGCCAGGATTATAACAAGCACCATTACTAGACTGAGAACGGGTGATTTTAAGGGCATGAAAATTCATCCAGACAAAACAAGGTCCTATTCCTTTTGTAACAACTGCCCTGAAGTCCAGCTTACGCCAAGCCATCTCTTGGAATGCCCGTCTGTTGCGTCAAAAATACTTAAACTCGGCTTGTTCTACTCTATCACCCCCTACAGGATGCCTTACACGGCCGTGAGGCACCACAGCTGATAGCCGCTGTCTTGGATGCGTTTGGGGGCATTTGATATTAATATTGCTCCATAGTGCTTGATATTTTTTGTGATGTCCATGGACACGAAAACAACAACAATATATTTTGAATACAGAAATGTTTTTTTTTCCTAAAAAAATGGTCTTAATTTTTAATAATAAGTTAAATTTCCTGTTTTAAAGAAACCTAAAAATAAGGTCTTTACATTAACTATATTCTAGAATAAACTGTTTCATTTTATGAGCTGTAGTTTCTCATGCTAGTTTTATCGGTAAAAAAACTAAATATCAGCACTTATCGAATTGCGTATTCGAATTCGTTTGTTGGCGGGATAAAAGATGTAACGTGCTTTGCATATTTTCTTGCTTTCCTTTGACTAAGAATTTAACAATAATTAACTATAGTCTCAATTTACTAAATAATTCTCTTTATTATGAACTTAAGAGAAAGAGTTGCGCTAGATGCAAATTCTAAAAATTTGAAATGTTTTTAACATTAGAAACAATGAACATATATTAGAAATTAGAGAAAGCTAAATCACAAGAAAATAAATGTGTTAAATAAACGAATTTATTAAACTTTTGCCAAAAAGTTTTTAAAAGTATATATATTACCAATGCATGAATAAATTCCTATAAGTATACAATCTAATTAAAACCCTGTAGTTTTTTCAAAAAATAATAAGAGTGATAATGGCATTATGAGATACTTATTGAAAATACCCAAATTCCCAATCGTTAAGCCATCTAAATACGACTTTTCAAATTTTGAATGTTATTTAAAAATCTTTTGATTTTATCATGACAATTTACTTACGTAACTAGCTATCTTTTAACTGCTGGAACATCAACAAAACATAAGGTTAAGAAATAGAAGCCAATTTCCATTCATTTGAGTATATTAAACCAATAGTTTTGCAATTTTTTTTCGAAAAAAGATGTAAACTCGTTAAGAAATCAATAAATCCAGACGCCAAGGTAGGAAACCTCCAGTCTGGATCACCTGATGCCTTGAATTGTTTGGCATGTTCTCGCAAGATACTGGCGTAGTTCAATGCTTCAGATTCTGCATTCATCACATTGAGAGCTCCTTTCCATACCCCAACTTTAGAAACACTGTTGGCGTGAATTCTTGCTACTAACTCCACAGTCAAGGTCTTTTTACAGTAGGAAATAGGAGCTATACATGACTGTGCGGCTTGGACAGCATTCGGAATTTCGAATTGTTCGTGCGCTAATAAAATAAATGGTTGTATCTTCCTGCTGAATTCTTGTGAGGTAATCAGAGAGAAGTCGAAGAATTCCGACAATATTTCGCAGGAGCGCACAGTTTCAAGAAAGGTGGAGAGAAAATTGATCACACATGGTGAATCGAGGAACAATCGTGGAGTGATGTAGGTCTCATCTGAAATGTAAAAGGAGAGAAAATTTGATTTTAGAATATATTATATACTAAGAAATTAGTCACTTCTAAAAATTTTAACAGTGTTTTAATCATTTAGATGCCACAATATTGATTTAATAAACTGATTCACCGAATTATTGCATTTAAATATATCGTTCCGTTAAATGCTTACATTTATTTAAAATTAATATTTTGATGTAATAAATTTAAAATAGTAACTCACTTATTTACTGGTATACATAAATATTTAGTCAAGTAAATTAACGACATATTAAATTTCTACTACGATTTGTTTTTAACGTATCAGATAAGAAGCCATAACACTCTTTATCGTCAAAGGGCGATAAATAAATCTCACTTTCATTGGTATTTAAACATTATGGGATTGAACTCAGTCAGTTATATGGAAATCCTTATCATGATTAACTTTTTGTTAAACTGTCGAAAGATATATATAAAAAGGGATAGTTATGCTTCAAAAAGTCAGTCTATATAAGTACATTATTCTTAAGATTCATATTAAGAAAACTGGAGAAATGTTTAGTATCACATTTGTTGAAAACTCATAAATGTTCAATTTTAACCACACACCATAATTAAAGATTATTTAGATACTGGATGATAATTATTTAAAAGAAATACCTGTACATTTTCAATTAACTTTATAATTTATTCCATTTTGCCTTACTGTAGCGTGATATATTTATTCACAATTTACTGACGTCACACTTGGAAGCAACTAAAAGGATAATTGTCTACGGTCTTTGTAGTTTTGAATCTCAATCAAATAAGCTAGCTTCTCTCTCTGCAAAATTTCTACTTCACGTTAACGAAAAGCTTAGACTAATTTACATGCAGTCCTCTTTCGCGACATCTGGACTTGAGCTCATGACTCAGCGGAAAAAAATGCCTACTATGACTTCATGGCAATGAACACTAGGCAACTGCTGCTAAATGCTATAAAATAGCGCTCTTTAAAGAAATACTTTAAATGTCATAAGATAGAAAGCGTAACTGGTACAATCTTATAAAGTTTTGTACAGATTATATCGAAATAATGTAACTTCGAAAAATATTGTACTTAATCTTAGCCTGTTTTGTTGGCTAAGTTTGATTATCACTCACATTATTGTATCAGTTATCATTGGCGTTATATTAGTACGGATTTCAAAGAAAAGTTGTTTAGTTGTAAAATTCATTCCTATTTTAATTTTACATTCTGAAAAGGATTTTATTCTGTCCTTTCAATTGATTTTTTCCCGGAGATTCCACGTTTATTTCATGAAATATACCAAAACTAATATATTTTGTAGTTTGAGATTCAAAACTACAAAATATACCATCACTAAGAAATTACTACAAGAAATGCAATTTATAACAATATGTAAAAATGACAATGGAACCAATAAGAAAAAGGCCATGAACCATACTATAAAAATAGGTAAATATTTCAAGTTGGAAAGTAAATGAAAATACATTATTCAAGTTTAATTATAATAGAATAATTACAAAAAATTCAAAATGTAAAATGTAAATGAAAAATTTATAGCTAAGAACCATAAATTCAAAAAGGATATATTTAACTGAAAAATGCAAAATACCAAAAATATGAAGGAAAAAAAATTGATTGTTTAAATAATTATATTCAATAATTACGAATAAACCGCAATTTATATTATCACGTAATAAATGTATACCTGCCAATAATGTATGTTTTGAGGAATTTCAGGTTTTATGGCATGATTTGCATATTTCTTGTATTAATATATATATATATATATATATTTGTGTGTGTGTATTGATTGTATATTTTCAAAACTCAGGGCGAAAACAATAAAAATAAAGTATAATTAATAAAAATATAATGATTTTCAAAAATAAGGTATACTATACTGTAAAGTTTTATCAAGTTTCGTAAAAGTCTTGTGATTTTGAAATTAACTTTAATTTTCGAATAATTAATTAATCTGTTTATTCTCACCCTGTTCCTGACACATGACTAACATCACCATTGTGAGAATCATCCAAGTGACGAGGATGATTTTTAATTTGGTATGGTTTTGTTAGACGTTTGGAGAATGAAGTATAAATTATTTTATTTTGACACATGCTTCTATCCTGTTTGTTCTTCATTACTGGTGGGATGAAAAATCGCCTGGATTCTCATCAAACTTACATCTTGAAACATAAATTGTGGGGCAGTAGGCCGCAGTATAAGATAATTTACTTTATTATGTGATTGTAAAATTGCAAAAAAGTTAATAATTTTATCATTACCTCCAAACTCTTGAAGAGCCGGTAAGACTTGCAAATATCCAAATGATAACCTGGGCTCTGGTAGAAAGGCGAGAATAATTAAAAGTATTCCTACCCTCCTCATATTCAAGATATTTGATTATGAGATAAAAAGGACCAGACTGCTGTGTTTATAACAATTTTCGATTTTCAAGTGCGATGGGGAAATATACGGATTCGAAGTAGCACTTTCGAAAATGAAAGCATTCCATTTATTTTGCTGCATTTGCAGCTTTTCCATTCTGATAATGAAAAGGTTAAACGTAATATTCATACGAAAAACATGACAATAGGGATTTCACTCATCAAAGTAAACATACTTTTCTGATTCTGTTTTTTAAATTTTATTCATTCAAATGATATTTGACATAGTAAACAATCAGTTGGAATTGTAAACTTTCGTTAGTGTTTAACGGTTCAATAGCAAAATTTGATATACTAATCGAAACACTTTTAAAAGAATGTGTTTAAATAGTTTGAATGTTGTGACATGATTGCTGAAAGGATTGTAATAATTGAAAGATAAAAATATTCATTATAAAAACTAAATTGCAACAATAAACTATAAAAAGAGAATGGACCAGAAAGCAAAAACATAAAAATTATATGCGGAATAAAACAAAAAAAGATTGAGAAAAAAATCAAAAAGTAAAAGATGATAAAAAAAAAGCATAAAAAAGAAAATATATATATGGTTAAAAATAATTAAAATTAAAGAAAATGATGACGGATGATAAAGATCAGTTAACAGATTGGAGTGAGTCTTTGTAATTAATCATTTATATTTAAAATAACTTGAAGTCTGCTCCTGATAGAAATAATAGGAGCCGTATCTGCTATAAGCAAAAAGGGTTTGAAGAGGAACGCGAGATTTGGTAAGCTAAGAATTTATTAATTAAATGTAAATTAGGGTAGTTGTGTTAAGAGGGATTCGAGAAAGAGTGATCTTGAATATTCCTTGATAGATAATAAAGCGTGTTGTCATTCTTTTATGTATCCTCAATTAAGGTTTTGAATCTATTGTCTATTAAATTACAGCATTGGTTCCCAACCGGTGGCTCAGGAACTCCCTGGGGTTGCGAGGTTTATAAAAGGTGATCGAGAATATGTAATGACGAGAATATGAGAATTGTAATGACGGAATATGAAATCGCTAGGTTTGAAAAAATAATGGAATTATAATTTTACTTTCATATATTTACTGCACAGATAATAATTCGTAAAAATAATTAAGCCAATAAAAATAACATATTTTAAAAAATAATGTGATTTAGTAAGAGAAATTTTCAGAAACAAATAATCGCAGTATGAGGACAAAGGAGACTTATGCCACTGGGGTTTTCAAATAAGACGGGGTTTTCGTCTACAATGAATTTTCACGACCTTTACAATGTGTCAATCAAGTGTTTCTTATTCCTGTTTTGATAGCAAAGCAGGAAGGAAGCACATTTTCCTGAGATAGATATTTTTCTCAACTGTATAAACTCGTTAACAGATATTCTTACAGGTATTCGTTAATCTAGGTGATTTAGTTTATTTATTCTCACTTAACCTTTTAACATCGGCGGTACATATGCTGTACCAAAAAAATTTTTGTCGCTCGCTTCGGCTCTGGTACAACGTCTGTACCAAGCTATCTATAGACAGTTCTTTACCCCTTTTTTTCCAGCAGACCCTTTTACAACTTTCCCTTGCCCTTTTTACGACTTTGCTTTTATTGTCCGTAATTGGGTGGAGATATTTTTCGCCAACGTTATCAGTTGTGTGCGAATTCCTTATCATTGGCGACCTTTAAGAACAAACAAATTCGAAAAAATACTCCATTAGATGATTTTACGTTGTCTATGATCGATAGAATTTTCTTTTGTCTTGTTTTTTCTTCGAATTTTTAGAATGAATCTGAAATTTCTCGCTGAAATAGAGATTGAGAATTTGATGAAAGATTTAAATGAAGAAAATTTTGTTGAAAAAATCTGATGGTGACTTAGCAAAGTCACCATCAAAGAATGGGAAAAAGAAAAATTTACCACTTCCAAGCAAAAAATTGCGGCAGATTACCACAAGCACATGAGGTATGTTGATTTCGGAGACCGCAGGGCATCCACCTTTACTTTTGCTAGACGAACTAGGAAATTTACAAAAAATTATTCTTTAGCCTCATCGATATTGTTGTGTTTCTGATATTTAAGTCGTGCCAGACTACGTTGAAAACTCAGTTTAAAAGAATTTAGAATGAATTTAATAACATTTCTGATAAGAAAATTAAATCATAAAATTGCAGAGCCTTCAGTAATAAAAAAAATAAAGACAAATGATAATAAATTTTCTCATTGGCCAATTGACGAAAAGAAAAGAAGTAAGTACACATATTGTGCGAAAAAGAATATACAAAAAAGAACAACTATTATCTGTAAGGCATGCAATTTGGCTCTTTGTATTGAGCAGAACTGTTTCGAAGAATAACACACAATTTATTTAAAAATCTCTTAACACATAAACCAATAAAAAAACAAAAGATAAGAATAAAAAGATTAAAACTGATACATTTTTAATAAATAGAAAAAGAAAAAGTAAACAAAAAAAAGCTTTTTTAAGAGCCAAAAATTTTAAAAAGTAGAATTCACTTCCCATTTTTAAAACAGACATTTCAAAAGCATTGTTACAAGAACTTTTCAATTTAAGAAATAAGTTTCATTTAGAAACAAAAAAAAAATATTTAAAAAAAGTAATAATACTTTTTTTTTTAATATTAAAAATTCATAGAAATATTTGATATAAGAAAGTGTTACATATTACTTACATTAGAATGCATGAATTAACTGAAGGTTTTGCCTTAATTTGATGTACTTAAGATTTACTCAGCAGCTTTGAAACGTGTTCAATTAAGTTAAAAATATTTTTTTAAATCTCACTTTTGATAATATTTAATCACAAAAGGGCCACGGTAGCCGAGTAGTGATGTTGCAAACTCGTAGCCGGAGTTCAGTTGTGAGTTCGAGTTCTGTTCAATTGAAAACCGGCTGTTAAGCCTGTCTAGGTTCTAAGTCCTGATGTTGGTGGGGTGTGGAAGTTTGGTGAGTGAATGCTGTCCTCTTTGCTAGACCATCGTTCAAATTTATGAAGTCCGTCACCAGTAACTTTCCTATTGTTTCAAAATGCGATGTTATTAAAATGTTAAATCAAAATATTTGGAGTACATTGATTTTTTTGTGCATTAAAAGGGCGTTAATTTAAAAAATAAAATGTTTAGTAATAATGTTCAACATATTGTTCTTAAATTTTCCCTTCTTTTTCATATTTTATCGAATAATTTTGAAAACATGAGGCATTATTTTACAACGTTTTTCTGAATTTCACTTGGTGTGTGTGTGTGTGTGTGTGTGAGTGTGTGTGTCATCAAATTTTCGATCGTTATTTTAACCAACTTCCCATCAAGCTAGAGCTTTGAAATTTTGGGAATCGTTCGTACTCACCTAACAATGCAATATTTAGACGTTTGCGACAAGTTTTAACTAATATTTCAATAATTTTAATAAGTCAAAATATTCTTTTCTCTCGGCGCTTTTAGGATTGAGGAAAAAATTTCTTTCTCCCTCTGGGAGCACCGGGCACTCCCCACACCACATGAGGTATCGTAAACCTTTTGTACTCACAAAGGGGAGATACTATCTCCCCTTTACTATCTCCGAGATAGTAAGGGTTGCTGACTTCTAGTCAGTAATCATTCGCAAGAAAGAAAGTTTCCAATATTTGGCGCCATGTCTTATCACAATATTTTTTTCTGCATTCTTTTTTTAATAGAATGACTTACAAACTTTCAAATGCATGTTTTGATTTTATGAGTATTATGAATTTTTTAATACTCTCACAAATGTCTCTTTTTAAGTAAATTTTAAAGTTAAAAATAACTAACAGTTTTAACTGATATTTCAATAATTTTCTCTAATAAACTTTGCCACCATATAAAAACGTTGTTTTTAAAAACGTTGGTTTTCATATCGAATTATTTTTACATGAGTTCAATGTTGCAGTTAAATAGGAAAGTTGCACTAATAAGACCATAGATAAAGTTTGCACACTAAGCTATGCAATTACACACACACACACACACACATATATATATATATATATAAAAGCACCAATGAAATTATTACGAGTTTATGATTGAACTATCGCATTCTCAAAGTGTATAGTCAAGAGATTACAGAAGCTATTAAATAAATATTGTTTTAACGTACTTGCTTCTAGAAAATATCTTAGTAATATGGTACAGCTGTCGCTTTTTATGTTATTTGTTTTGTTTGAAAATGTTAATTTACGCAATACACGATTCTAAGTTACTATAAAGAAACATTTGAAAGTTTGTAAGTCACTCAATTAAAAATGGGAACCAGGAATTCAGAAAAAATTATTATGATATGATATGGCACCAAATATTAGGATCTTTCTTACCCGTCAATGATTACTGACTAAAAATCAACAACCCTTACCATCTCCCCTTTGTAACTTGAAAACTAACCATACCACATGTGGTGAACTCGAATTTCCCAGTGGGGGAAAGAAAATTTTTCCTCAATCGTAAAAGCGCCGAGTGAAAAGATATTTTGACTTAGAATCAGCCAAGTTCTAAAGGTTAAATAACTTTTAATAGTTTTTATACCATAATTTTATTTTAGATCAATGGTTAAAAACGGATCATTTAGTTGAATCTGGCAAAATGTTAAATAAGTAGTTAATTGAGAGTATTAACAGATGAGAAGAAAGGAAAAAGTGGAAATATGACCATGAATATTTATAAATGGGATTTCATTTTACTGGTAACAGTCGGAACCTAAGCCGCTATGGGAAATCTGCAAAGAAGCTCTTCCCAACAGCAATTTAAAACAATCATTTCTTCGAAGACATCTTAAAACAATACAGCCGACGCACAAAAGGCAAACCTGCCGAGTATTTAAAGAGGAGATTACCAAATAGTAGAAAACGTAATGCCTCTTTTTTTGTCAGCCTTCAAACGATTTAGTAAAATGATTTTTGAGACATTATTTGGAGTAAATTATAGAATTGAAAGATCTGGAGAGGGACATTCAATGGCAAACTATTATTGTTGGAGCACAAACATAGGATATCAAAAAGTGTATATTTGGAGAAAAGGCAGCAAGGAAATTTGACCTGGTTCCATTATCAGACAGTGATGGTCACTCTTAACATGTTCGTTACTGATACCCTCCTTAGATGCAAACAAGGTCCTCACTAAAGAAGGATGGACTCTTGAGAAAAGGCAAGCAATATTTATATTTCTCTTGACCTTTTTGAGTCCGATTCTCCTCCCACATCAGATGTCTTGTTTTACAAGTGTCACTTTCTGTGCCGGTTGAAGTACTTAGCGAACAATAACTAATTTTATTATATTCAGTTGTCCAACCAATATAAAGGATTGTGGCATGTGGTTTTGGAAGAGGGGTTGTCAATTTATTCTACTCAAAACTTCTGAAGTGAAGAACCATCAGATATATATATATATATATAATTTTTGAGGACGATGTAGTACTTTTCTAACATGCAACTTGGGCCCATAATGTCATATTTGCTAAGGGCGATTAACACTTTATCTTGCAAGAATATCACATTTAATATTTTAAGTCAATCATAATAAACTAGTTTAAATAGTACTCTCTAGAAACCATATAATATAACGCAGCCAAACAAAACAACCAGACTAAAACACAAAACCATGTCGAATTGAATAATGATTTGGAAGATAATGAGGAAAGTGAGATTTGAAAAGAATAAAATTGAATTATTTTGACATTTAGCTTGACGAGTCGACCGCTGTAGAAAATGCAGCAAGATTTTTTGCCTACATGGGGGACATTTTTATGAATTCCATTCAAAAAGTCGTAATGTTTACAAAACCTTTAAGACCTATACAGTTGAAGAAACTATTTTCGATAAGATCAAAAGGTTTTTTTAAAAAAAAAGGATTTAACTGGTCTTATTTTGTATGTGGGTGCACAGATAGTGCAAATTCAATGACAGGAAAATGTTTTGGTCTTGTGTCGCGAGTAAAGATGATCAACGAGAAAATTAAATGGACTCACTACTGTATTCAATTACCAGCTGTAGCATATGAGCGTATTCCTTAAGAGTTATCTGTTATTTTAAGTGATGCTTTAAAAATTGAAATCATGTGTTTCATACTCCCGTGTATTCCACTCACTCTGTGAGTATTTTAGAAGTCTTCAGGTTTCTTTATTATTTCACACATAAGTTATTGGTTTGCATGTAGCAAAGTCTTCTCACGCAAGATTCAATTGAAGTTTTAATTTCAAGCATTTGTTATAGATCATTAATTTCATTTGTCCTGATGTATAATCGATATTCTTTGGCTGCATGAGATTGGTTACTTATCTGGCATCTTTCTTAAATTAAATGAATTAAATCTATTATTGTTTGGCTCAAGTGTCCTTATCTTCAGTGTGTATGGATCTAATGTCAGTTGATGAATGAATACAAAAGTTTCAGTTCTTTCAGAAGATTTTCATCAAAACATTCAATTAAACATGATGAAAACTTTAAAATGAATATATGTAAACAGCTTTAATTAACTTTCGGTGACTATTTTCTTGATTGAAACAATACAGTCCTCTCTATGAAAATAAGTAATCTTCTTCAAGGAGACGTAAGATAAGTCACTTCTGTAACTTTACTGGAAAAAGTAACTATTGAATTACCCTATAACCATTCTGTAAAATATGTTTTTAAGA
>BMAW01006734.1:2097212-2160835 GCA_019974015.1 Nephila pilipes
TATATATATATATATATATATATATATATATATATATATATATATTGGGTTGGAGGGAAAGTTCTGTCGTATTTTAAATAGGCAGGTAATTTTTCTTCTAAATAAAAAAAATAACATCTGGCTAATGAGTCATTCCGATTTTTTTTTGTTCTTTTAGATGCTATATAATATAAAAGGAGTCCTTTTTTACCGTTCATCATTTACTTGTGATATTTAAAGTGAAAAGCATGTCGGTAGATAAAGTGCATTTACGACACTGCATTTTGTATGAATTCCAAAAAGGAAGCAACGCATTGGTTGCATGTAAAAATTTATGTGCGGTATTTGGAAAAGATATTGTAAATGTTCGTAGTTGTCAAAGATGGTTTAGCAAATTTCGTTCCGAGGATCTGAGCCTCCAAGAAAGTGATCGATCTGGACGACCATCCAAGATCGATAATGATGTTTTGCGACCCATGTTGGAAAATAATCCATATTTAACAAGTCGAGAAATTGCAGAAGAGTTTGGCACTCATCATACAACTGTTGAAGAACACATTAAATCTCTTGGTTTTGTGTTAAAGCAAACTGTTAGGGTTCCACATGAATTAACGGAAAGGAATTTGTCTGATCGTGTAAGAATGTGTTCATCACATCTGATTAGACACAATGTGAAGCCATTTTTGGACAAGCTGGTTACTGGAGATGAAAAGTGTATTCTTTACGAGAATATTAAGAGAAAAAAATCTTGCTGCAAACCAGGAATATCATCAGCATCAGTTTCAAAACCAAGTATCCATCAAAAAAAGTACTGCTTTGTTTGTGGTGGGACAGGAAAGATCCAGTGTACTATGAGTTGCTGAAACAGGGAAAAACCATTAAAGCGGATCTGTACTGCAATCAGCTGGATAAATTGAATCCAACTATCAAAGAAAAAAGGCCAGCATTAGTGTCCAGAAAAGGAATAGTGGTCCACCACGATAATGCTCGACTGCCTACTGCAATGGTGACACAACAAAAACTGAATGCGTTAGGATGGGAAGTCCTTAGTCACCCACCGTATTCACCTGACATTGCACCATCTGATTATTACCTGTTCAGATCTCTGCAAAATTATCTAACAGGAAAAAAATTCAAGTCTTTTGAAAGTGTTTCTAAGGCAGTTGCTGACTATTTTAAGTCCAAGGACGAGAACTTCTACAAAACAGGAATTTACAGGTTACCTGAAAGATGGCAACAGGTTGTAACAAATAACGGAGCATATAAAATTGATTAATATTAAACACATATTTTTATAAATGAATTCAAATATTTCCTTTAAAATACGACAGAACTTCCCCTCCAACCCAATATATATATATGCTTAGATGAAAGATAAATACAGAAACATATTAAACCCAGAACCCGTCTAAAACTATCAGAGACTGAGCCAATGTTTGAATTTCTTTGTCGAATCATGTAGCCGCAAATATCACGCATTAATTTTTTCTTTTTTTCAAACTTAGCGTATGTTTTACTAAGAACCTTTTGATTTTTTCAATTAATTTAGCATTCATTTTTTATAGCTATCTTTTTAGATTTTTATTTTATTAAAGTATTTTTATTACTAAAAGTCCATATTCATCTAAATGAACAAAATTGTGTGCATTCCGGGATTTTAATTTTATCAGTTTAAAATATATCTGTGCATTTTTAGATTTCAAAATTTATACAAGAATTTTATCATACTTTTTCTTATCTGATCGAGATAAAACTTTGCATGCACTTATAATTCCAATGACAATACGATACTATACTGTGCTCAAGCAGTTATGGACTTTGGGAAAGCCTGGGAGACTGATACTAATAACGTCCACTTAATTGAAATTTTATACATACATATGGTTCATATAATTGTTTTCTTATTCCTAAATTTCCGGTTTAAAAAGAATGGAATCGATTTAAGTAATAAACATTTCTAAATCAAGCTTTTTTTTTAAAGGTAGATTAAAAGGTATGAAAATATTTTTTTGAATATAAAAAATTTTATAGTTTATAAACTCTTGAGTCTCAAAAAGCTTGGTTTCCACTTCTTTTGATCTATATTATATAAGTAGCTATGGAACTTAATATATCGGTAAATACTTAGGTATCTTAGTTAACCATTTCTAACTTTCGTAAATTATAAATTATTTTACATTTAAAAAATTGTATTTATACCTTATAGTCCAATTTCTTATAAAAGTTTGATCCAAGAATATTTTTACTTACATTTTACATTTCTGTGTTATTTACAGAGAAAAATTGTTATAAAAATCATTGATTCACAGAGCTAAAAACATTTTTTTTGACGAACTGGATAATAATACGTAGAATAAATTATGAAGTGAGTTTTAAAAAAGAGATATCTTTTTTTTGGCATAAGAATGTAGATTTACTCTAAATAATGATGAGGGGGGAAGCTATTCTGATTCTTACATAAGAAAAGACTTCATGGAGCTAAACGTGCCTTATACTTGTGGTTTCGAATGAGGTTTGTATTATCGACTTCTGGATTTTGAAGGAAATCTAAAGGGGGGGGGGGGGGTTCTACAGGATTTATTTCATTTAGGACTCTAGGTGACTAATTGCTGCACCCTTCCAGAGAAAAATTCGCAAGAATACATTGAAAATCTTGAACAACTCTGAAATTCATCGAGCACGTGCTTCAACAGAGAGTTTTAAAATTTTCTAGGTCAAACCAGTAGGTAATAAATATTGATATTGGTAAAATATTACTTTATCCCATTACCTTTCTGTTTAATACATGGACACTCGTAGCAAGCGCATGAAACGCCGTTGTGTGTACACGTATATTCCTGTTCGATCAAGTAAGCTTATATTTAAGAGTTTGGATTAGAAACAGCACGATTAAGGCTTCAACCAACATGCCACAGTAGGCTTGCGAGAATACTGTTAATCATGAGGTGCGACTCGATTTCCTTCGCAAAACTGGACATTTCTTGCTGAGGTAGCAGTGCACTTTCAAAGAAAGTTTCTTGAACTAACATAAATTTTGCCTAAAAATGCACATTTATGAATTTATGGGGCTTTATAATTAGAAAAAAGTTTTGCTAGTGTATATTCTTACTGTCAAAAGGGCATTTTATGCAAATCTAATCAAAAATCAAGATTTTCTGAAAAATATGGTAACTCAGAAGAAAATAAATATATATAGATATTTTGTAAATTGAATACTGCAGAATATAATCTTATCCAGAGAGTAGACTATTGTTTCGATAATATAGACATTAACGTAGGAAGTTATAGTAGTTTGAGTTCTAAATACTGAAATTTTCTTTGAGTCATTGTAATTTTCCTTTTATTGTAATATAAATATCCTTCTGCACAATATAAAATCTGAATAATAAGATATTCTGTGTAAAATAATTTGAAAACCATGTATATCATATTTCAGGTTTATTTATGCATAATATTCGAGATATTGTGTTTTGCAGTTGTAAAAATTGTCGTTTCTAAGGTCTTTTTGGTCAGAGAAATTTATGATGAAGTAATATAGAAACAGCTGTAACTCAACTTCTAAACCATATAGAAGAAAAACTTAAATAGGTTTTTAAAGGTAAAAGATTGAATTTTAATACTTCAAAAATAAACAAATCGTTGCCTTGACAAAAAAGAATTGCGTTTTGTAGGTATAATCTTTCCTTAAATACATGGAATTGAATGCACTCGAAATAATGAAAAAGAGAAAAATTTCTTAGTGATTATTTTTTTTATGATTTTCCGATGCTGTTTTTTTTCAATATTAATTTAGCATCTGAAAACTCACAACTACGTTACTGATTTCAATAGCGAACGTATGTGATGTGTGTGTAATTGTTAATTAGCGTCACATTGAGAAGCAACATCAGGGCTATTGGTGATGGACTTCATAATTTTGAAACTCGTTCAAGTGACGAGGAAGACACTTGAGCTTGTAGAAAAATGTTACTTTAAGTTCTAAAAAATTGACACAGACTATTATTAAAATGCTTATAACTCACGTTCTATGTAAGATAGAAACACAATTGAAACTGTTCTAAAACGCTAAGAACTCAAACTTTAATAATAGACTGTAAATAAAAAAATTGACTTTTTGACCGAAAATCGCGTTTTAAAAGTAGGCGGATACCTTAAGGCAGTTGTTGCACGCATTAGCATAATTAAAGGATTCATGAAGTGCATTTAAATGTTGATACGAAGGGATTATAAATTATTTTGGATTGATTTTAAATAATATTCGAAGTTACACGGCTGAAAGAAGAAATTGATAAATGGTGAGCTCTAGTGTGCTTTCTTACTTCTTGAAGCAGGACAATCATTGAAAAATTCATTTACTGTCTTTGGTGGTGATCATTCGGTAATTTCTTAGTTATGGAAATATTTCCAATGAAATCAGTTAGTTACCTGAAGACCTTCGTGGTGCCGAATTGCACTTCTTTTTGCAGCTGCGCGGTTAAAGGAGGAAATCCTCAACTGCATTGGTAGACTCGACATTGGAGAAGCTATTGTCTCTTTGCACACCCTTATGGGTAACTTAAGCCATATGGGTTCCTTATGAATCGCAATATACAGCCAGCCACATAGAGTTAATATTGTAGACGGGTATCTGGAGAAAGAAGGTATTTCTAGTGGGGAGAGGCTGGCGTGTTTTCCAAAGGGATTTAGGGCTTTGGGGGTGTCCGTGGGTGAGCTCTCTACATATTTACCTCCTCCTACCAGTTTCAAATAGTAAAAACCGCCTTAAAGGAGTAAAAGCCATTGTTAGAATTTGTTTTGATTTATTACTTCCTTTTAAACCCAAAAAATCGCAGCATTGTTTGTATGACAGTCTGGAGTGGAGACCTAATTTAATATTGTCAGTATCGTTTACGTTGCCATTTCATTTAAATATTTTTGTTCATGATCCAAATGGGAAGTTACTGTTTAATATTCGTAAATTAAATATTTTCCTACCTGTAATCACGACTCTTGTTTACTTGTATATATGAACATATCTTTTATATTCAAATGTAATTTTATTTAAATTAAATCTTAGATTTCTCCTTTTAGCCAACCAAGGGGCTATTGTTTTAGTTAACCCAAAAATGTCGTACCTGATCACTTTTCAAAAAATTATCTTGATTTTGCGAAATATTTTACGTCTGCGTTCACCAGTAACGAACTTAATTTTTCAAAAATACGTCAGAATAAATTTCTCACTAATTTTTTTTGTAGGATTTAAATAAAATAATTATAATATATATCTAATACTTACATTTACCACTGATGAACTCAGTTTTCAAAAATATGTCGTAATAAATTTTCCCCGATTTTTTTATTGGATTGAAGTGAAACAAATATAAAAGTTAAGTAATATATTAACTTATCGATTTATGTATTACTCTAAGTCATATGTAAACTGGAATTTAGATATAACTGAAAATAAATAGCATTATTCAGAATTTTAAGACAGCTAAGAGTTAGCCATTTCTTTAGCCAACTGAGGGGTTATTGTTTTAGGTGGATCAATTTTGGCGAACTAGATCACTCTTCAACTTTTTATCGTTTGCTTTAATTTTAATTACTTTTAGCTTAAATATATTCCATTTAATAATTTCTAGTTTGCTTTAGTTTTAACTACATTCAGCTTATATATATATATTCAATTTAATAATTTATCAATTCTTTTAATTTTAATATCGGAAAAGTTTACATTTGCCCATTTCTTGATATTTCATCGTTTACTTGAATTCTTATATTTAATTGAGTAATTTAATAACATTTAAAAAAAAATAAACAGTGACTAAATCTGTCTTTTGTAAAACTTTGCATAGAACTTTTTAGATTTTATTTTATTTTACCTTTGCTTACTTAAATTTTGGAAGTTATTGTATAAAACATAATGTCATTTTATATGTTTGAAAGTTTTAATTCGCATATAGTATTTAAAACATCATCGATCACGAAGACGAAAGCAACGAAAAACAGCAAAACAAAAGCAACAAAATTGAGTACCGTAAAAAGAAACTATTATCGTGAAACACGCTAAATTCAGTGAAAAAAAGCATATAATTGCTGGTTTATGCAAAAGCAATGTAATTGGTAGGAATGATGTAGATATGATGAAGGGATAGTGTTATTTTATATTATTATTGTTATACATAACCTTTATTGCAATATTTATTCTAATTCAATATTTAATCTGGCAATATTTATTCAATATTTAATCTGGCTATTTCTAAAGTGAAATGCCAGTAATACTTTAGTCTTAAAATACTTAAATAGTTCATTTTAATATTTCATCATAATAATT
This sequence comes from Nephila pilipes, assembly GCA_019974015.1. Lineage (NCBI taxonomy): Eukaryota > Metazoa > Arthropoda > Arachnida > Araneae > Nephilidae > Nephila > Nephila pilipes. The sequence continues at coordinate 2,103,505 of BMAW01006734.1, forward strand.
TCATGTATTTGAAGGAAATTTTTTTGATTAACGTTGAAAAAAATATTTGTAAATCTCTTCATGTTAACACGGATTAGATATATGAAAATTTAATATGAATGAGCTTAGTAAAAAAGAATATTTTTCATATAATTTGAAGAGAAACTTTGAAGTCTTCTGTGATATTTTTAATGGATCAAACTACTGGAGGCTCTGGCGATTGACACAAATTCAGAAAACATGACAACAGTTTGTGATAAATAGAAAAATTATATATGTGTAGGAAAGGTGCACTTCATTCTTTTTTATTCATTACCATACCAAAACGTTTGAAGAAAGCCTGTTTAGAACAATCTAAAAACTAATTTAAGGTAACTGAGTACACAAATTGCTCACAAGTTTCAAACTTATTTTATTCAGATATATAAAATTGGAGGAAAATTCATTCATTCTATAAGTATGTTTTCTATAATAATCTACTAATGAACTGAAAACTGAATGTTGGATTTAAGTACTGCCTTACCATAATTTTTTTTTTGTTTTGTTTTTCTCAAAATGGGTTTTAATGAGTCTGGTACCATTTGCTCAAAATATACTTTATCCATAGTGCTCACATTTATTATATTATGTAGTGAAGTTACTTCCTAAAAATGCACAGAATTTCTTATACTAATATATATATAGAAACTCACAAATATTAAATGTTACATTATATTTGTGTAAGAATTCAAGAAAATTTTGAGTTATAAAATTTAAACTTTATTTTTTTTATTAAATTCAAAATTTGGACTTGTAATTAAATTTAGTGAATAGACTGCTCTGTTTGTAGGTGCTGCCTAAAAGTGGGTTTTCAAAGTTATGAATACTAAGTATAATTCAAATGAACAAATAGTGCAAACAAACCACATATCTTGTAATATTCAACAAAAGATAATGGGAATTTTTAAGGTTATGAATATAAAGAATGTTATGTATGATGTACTTAAAGACAAATTTAGCAATAAACATAAATGTAACTATTGGTAATCAATCGCTGTCACATAAATTTTTTTGCATATAAAAGAGCCTTTTTAACAAAAATAGATACATAAGAATGCAATTATTTCAATGTTAAGTAATGATCACCCTAGGTTTTAACTGAAATAAGTAGGATCATTCATTCTTGTCATATAAAAAATTTATTATTCTTTATCGAAGATACCTCACTTACCTTAAAAGAGTTTTTAATTCTAATTAACAGTGAAATTTTACTTTGAAGGCAAAATAATATCTGAATAATATATTTTAATTCAGAAATGTTTTTTCCTAAAAAAAGTAAGTTAAATTTCATGTTTTAAAGAAATTTAAAAATGAATTATTTATAATAACTACATTCTGGAATAAACTGTACAATTTATGATCTGTACTTTATCATGTTAGTTTTATCGGTAAAAAAGAACTACATATTAGTACTTCTCGAATTGTGTATTCAAATATGTTTGCTGGAGGTATAAGCAATATAATGCGCTTCGCATATTTTCCTGCTGCTTTCTTTTGACTAAGAATTTAACAATAGTAAACTATAGTCTCAATTTACTAGATAATTATTTATATTAGGAATTTCAGAGAAGGAATTATGCTTGATGCTGATTCGAAGCATTTGAAATATTTTTAGCTCGACTATTTTTAGAAACAATGAGCGTATATTAGAAATTAAAGAAACAAAACTTTCAAGAAAGTAATTGTTTAATTAACAAGATAGGAATAAGTTCCTACAAATAATCAACGTAATTAAATCCCAGTAGTTTTTCAAAAGTTAATAAGAATAATGATGGCATTATAAAATACATTTTGAAAATACCTAAAATTAACAATCAACAAACCATCAAAATTTCCCATTTCGGATTTTGAATGTTATTTAAAAGATCTTTTGATTGTATCATGAAAATATAGTCATATAATTATATTTAGTGCCTAGAAAATCAACAAAGCATAAACTTATGAAATAGAAGCCAATCTCCATTCGTTAGAGTAAATTAAAGCAATCGTTTTGTAATTTTCTTTCGAAAAAAGATGTAATCTCGTTAAGAAATCAATATATCCAGACGCCAAGGTAGGAAACCTCCAGTCTGGGTCACCCGATGCCTTGAATTGTTTGGCATGTTCTCGCAAGATACTGGCGTAGTTCAATGCTTCAGATTCTGCATTCATCACATTGAGAGCTCCTTTCCATACCCCAACTTTAGAAACACTGTTGGCGTGAATTCTTGCTACTAACTCTACAGTCAAGGTCTTTCTACAGTAGGAAATGGGAGCTATACATGACTGTGTGGCTTGGACAGCTTTCGGAATTTCGAAATGTTCGTGCGCTAATAAAATAAATGGTTGTATCTTCCTGCCGAATTCTTGTGAGGTAATCAGAGAGAAATCAAAGAATTCCGACAATATTTTGCAGGAGCGCACAGATTCAAGAAAGGTGGAGAAAAAAATGGTCACACACGCCGAATCGCTGAACAATCGTGGAGTGATATAGGTCTCATCTGAAACGTAAAAAAAAAAGAAGAAGAGTAAATTATATTATAGAATGAATGCATATATTAAGAAATTAGTCGCCTCTAAAAATTTTGACAGAGTTTTAATCATTTCTTTTAGATGTCACGATATTGATTTTATGAACTGACACACAAAATTAATGCATTTAAATATATTGCTTAGTTAAGCTTACATTTATTTAATATTATTACTTTGATATAATAAATTTAAAATAGTAACACCCTTATTTACTGGTATACATAAATATTTAGTCACGTAAATTAGCGACATATTAAATTTCTACTATGGAGATGGATTTGTTTTAACTTGTCTGTGTGTGTGTGTGATAAGAAACCATAACTTTCTTTATCGTTAACGCGCGATCAATAAATCTCACTTTAATTGGTATTAAAAATTATGTGATTTATCTTAATCAGTTTTATGGAAATCTGACGCACTTTTTCTTTCTTTGAAACTTGAAAAATTGATTTTGATATAAATAAAAAGAGTTGGTTCGGCTTCAAAAGGAAAGTCTCATACTAGATGCATTCACTGCATGTGAGTATGTCTTAAGATATTAAAAATCAATCATTTTAGGGTCATAGCATTTTATTGAAATAGTGGTAGGAGGATTATTGAAATGGCTTTGCCTATATTACGAAGTCATCGTTCACAGGTTCTATGTTGCTTCTAAGTGAGATTTTAATAAACTATAAATCAATTAATTTCAACTTTATTATAAATCTTATCGTTCTCTCGATCTTTGATTGTATTTTAAAGGCAAACATGAAATTTCGTTATTTTCAATTCTTTCTAATTTGCATAAGCATTGAAAATGGTTCATTTTTTTTTTTTCAGATAGAAGTAGAATCAAGAAAACAATTTGAAATCATTCAAGTATAATTCATGAATAATTAACGTAAATAACATTTCAAAAAGTAACATGTACATTTTGTGATTATACTAAATTTTAATTTTAAAATTTTTTTAAGTTAATTTTTTCAACACTTTTAGTTAGATTTCGTTACTCTATTTGACCATATGCTATTGGGGAATTATTTTAATAGGAATTAAAATCCAAAAGAGTGTTATAGAAATTTTACAGTTCAAAGAAACATAAATTTGTTTGATGTATAATACTTCACATAATATAGGAGGAAACCTGAAGATGAACTTTAAATAGAGATCAGAATATTTTTTGCTATCAAAAAATAAAGTATAATTAATAAAAGTGTAATAATTTTCAATAATAAAATAAAATCGCCTGGATTCTGTTGAATACATCAAACTCAAATCTTGAAGCATAAATCATTGGGCAATACGCTGCAGTAATAGACTTTATTATGTGATTGTAAAATAGCAAAAAATAATAATTTTATTATTACCTCCAAACTCTTGAAGAGCCGGTAAGACTTGCAAATATCCAAATGATACTCTGGGCCCTGGTAGAAAGGCGAGGATAACTAAAATAATTCCTACCTTCTTCATATTCAAAAAATTTTATTATCAGATGAAAAAGACTAGACTCTGCTGTGTTTATAACAATTTTGGAATGCGGTGGGAAAATATGCGAATTCGAAGTAGCACTTTCGAAAATGAAAGCATTCCATTTATTTTGCTGCATTTGCATTCTTGCCATTCTGATCATGAGAAGACTAAACGTAATATTGCTACGAAAAACATGACAATAGGGGATTTGCCTTATCAAACTAAATATACTTTTTTTTAAATCTGTATCAAATTTTATTCATTCAAATGAAATTTGATGGAGTAAGCATTTAATTTGAATTGTAGTGTCTTTATCTGGTGTTTAACGGTGCAATAGCAAAATGTGATATTCTACACGAAACCTTTTTAAAAGAATGTGCTTAAATAGTCTGAATGTTGTAACAGTATTGCTGAAAGGGTTGTAGTAAATGAAAGAATAAAATATTCATTATAAAACTAAATTAGAATAATAAATTATAAAAAGAAAAGTAACCAGAAAGCAAAAACATATAAATTACATGCGGAATAAAAAAAAATTCTGGAAAAATTCAAGAATTAAAAGAAGATAAAAATGATAAAAAAAGGAAATATAATGCACAGATCATCTTGAAATCAAGCCATACGCTTTTATAATTAGATAAAAAATATAACTCCCAAAAGAAGTAATGTAATCAGAAAATACTTTCGTCTTCTTTCACATACTGAACTGTGAACATTAAATAATAATGCACGAGTTGGTAAAATTCAGTTATATCATAGTCAAAATATTCTTTAACAGAAATGCCTGTTTATTTCTACAGTTGCATTATGTGGCATATTAACTACAATCAAAATTGTTTAACATTTTTTAATTTGTTGTGATTTCCTTTTATTTATTTTGCTGATGCCTTTAAAAGGATCATAATATCCTAAATACATTCAATAATATAAAAAACGAACCACCAAGAAGGAGTTGCCCGATTGTCATGAAATTTCGTATGCAATAGCATTTAGACCGAATATGCAACTGATTAAAATTTTGTGTCCAATGAATGAATAACGGGAGCTACAGCACATCGGAAGGTGTACATAAGAAGCGATTCTCAATCTCATGGTCCAATTTTCTGTTGCATTGCGATTTAGGATACTTTTCAAAGACTAAAAAATGTCTCGTCGCAGGATTCGAGCTCGTTACTAGCAACTGTCAGAGTTTGAAAGTGGAAAGTATCATTGGAGTGAAAGAGGCTAGTGGGGGAAATCGGAGAATTGCTCGTCTTATGGGTGGAAGCGATGCGACGATTAGCAGAAGAGAATGCATGGGCAATGGCAGATTTCAGCGTCATGATGGTAGTGATCGACTTAGGGCCACAGCAGATCGGGAGGACAGAGTGATTGTCAGATCAGCTGTTACAACGCCTGATTCATCCTTATCAACCATCAGACGTACGACAAACACACGAGTGTCTCACATGACCATTCACAGACGGCTTGTTTAAGAGAAATCTACGCTCGTACGCTCTACTCGACACCTGCCACTCACGTTTGCATTCAGTCGATCCAGATTTCAGTAGTGCTTGGCTCTATCAGGTTAGAATGATGCTGACTGTGAACTATAGTGTTTATTGACGAATCCCGCTTCCAAATGTGTCCTTATGATCATCGAAGACGTGTCTGGAGATGCCCATGGCAGCTTGCCGATCCTGCTTTCACTATTGTACTCCACACAGGTCTTCAAACAAGAGTTATGGTCTGGGGTGCCATTTCCCTTGATAGCCGTACATCTTTGACCATCATTAGAAGAACACTTACAGTTCAACGGTACGTCGAAGACATTCTGAGACCCTGTTTTGCACCCGTTCCTTTTGTAGTACCCTGACCTTATTTTTTAGCAAGATAATGACAGACCATATACGGCACGTGTTGCTATGAATTGTCTTACAGCTTGTCATTCACTTCCTTGGCCAGCCAGATCTCTCTCCAATGAAGCATATCTGGGATATGATGGGAAGGCGACTTCATCTATCAAGGAATGTTGATAACTTTGCCCGACAATTGAAGCAAATTTGGCAAGAAATACCGCAGGAGACCATCAGAGAGCGTTATCACTCTTTGCCACGTTGTGTGTCAGCTTGCATCCAGGATAGAGGTGGGTCAACACCTTATTGAGTTCGTTACTTTGTTACTATGTAACTCTGAAATAAATCCTTCAATTTTTCTGAAATTTTTCATTTTCTATCCTGTACATAATTTCCTATCCACCAAATTTTGTCGCCATCGGACAACTCCTTCTTGGTGCGTCGTTTTTTTTATTTGTTATGGAGTGTATGACCAAAATATTTGCAGTGTCTGGTGATGCAGCTAGAGGACTAATCCGATGAGGGATAGAAAAGAAGGCGTTTTTGTTGTAAAGAAACAAATAATAAGATTACCGACATAGAGATCAACAGATTAATATGGGAGTTCGTTCCAAACAATTACCGTGTTATGCGAATCCGAGATATACGAAACAAAGAACTAGAACAAAAAGTAGAATTCAGGTTCAGAAAATTCTAGAATATGCTATAATATTTTCATATGACTAAATTAAAATCAAAATCAAAATTTTCTTAAAAAGTAAAAGATATTTATATGAATTAAACATTGCTTTCTTCGTCCTCACTAAGCACTATCATGGAAAGCGTATTTCTTGCAAAATATCTCCATTCTCTCTGTATTGTTCTGCATTATCTTCAGATCCATACTCTACATCTGCAAAATATCTGTTATTTTAGATTGCTTGCTATTAGATAAAATATTATTATAAATTATTTATATTTTGAAAAGCATTTACGAAGTTCTCTTTTAAATTTTGCTCCTTTCATATGACGGATGCTCATTTAAGAAATATGACTGAAACTGTTTAGCTAAGCCTAGGCTTTATTCAATGCTTTGTAGAGAAAACTTTTTAACTTTTTTCGTCTTTGCCTGTGATATCATCCCCTGAGTTATTATGGATTCCAGATACAATTTCTATTAAACCTACTTCATCAATTTCTTACATCAGTAATTTTTCTATACCTTACAGAGTTATGTAGTCAATACCTTCCCTTCCTAGAAACATAGCAACTCGATCAAATTTTCACTTTCTATTGATTTCGACCATATATTTTTTTTCCACCAACCATTTAATGTCCTCGATTTTATTTCTCTGATGGATGAGTTTATTAGATTGATGAGTGTTAAAGTCAGTGAGTGCTATAAAAGCATCGTGTTATATGAGGATAGTTCCAATTTTCTCAAACCGTGTTAGAATGAATCCATGTTATGATAGTACCGTTTTCTACAAGTTATTAGTGATGATCTCAAAGGGAGTAGAATGAGAAAACATGAACCTCTCGGGCGGCCATTCACAGAACCATTGCACAGATCATGCTACAATGGCGCAGTCTCACAGGATTTACAAAAAAAGAAAGAAAGAATATTTTTGTACATCGGAACAAATTTATCCAATTCAACAATAGTTTTGTTAGTTTGGTTTAGAATAAAAATGTTCCGTGCTGATTAAAAATCTTTTCGGATGATTGCTGAAGAAATCGGATAAGAGACTAATGTTAACTTAAGTGTAATCGATTTGAGAAATTCAATTTGAAATAGCGGAAGTTTCAAAGAAGGTGCAGATTTTCAGAAGGAATTTGCTGCTAGTGTAATTTCTGAAATAAAATAGAACGATGTGAAATCGAATCAGTTTGAACTAGGGCAGATTTGTTTCTAAAATTTGACAATTGAATAAAAAAAACTAGAAATGGAAAGATAAGTTTAAGGAAAGTTAAGATTGGTATGTACAGGCAATAAATTTAGTCAAAATAATATAGTGATGCAATAAATTGTTCTAATGAAAATAATATTCATATTATTTGCACTCTTACTTAACCAGTTTGAAAAAGATCAGGAGTGTATACTTTATTTTTTGCATCTATAGAAAAGGCTTTTAATAGTAAGAAAAAATTTCATAGGAATTTAAAGAGAAAATTTTGCTAAATATTTTAGGTGAGAGAGCAGTTAATGTATTAATTTATATTAATTTAACGAATTGAATCATAATCAAACAACAAAAATAAATGTTCCGAAAGAATTTGAGCCATCCCATTAGCTTGTTTACAAAAAGTTTATAAATCTAATTGTATGGCAAATGAAATTCATGCCCAATTTGCCTCGAAATTAGAGACTGGTTGGTAACAATATTGTAACTTAGAAATGTCAATGACTTTGAGACACTAAAAGAATTAAATTTGAGTGATAAAATGTATCAAACACTCGATTTAGAAACCGTAACTCATATAATTACTAAACAGAGTCAAAACTAGTTTTAATAGAAAGACATTCGTAAAGAATGGATGAATTTTCCGTTTCCAAAAGAAATTTGTGGCCTAAATACAAACTTATTTTCATAAAATTCATCCGATTGAAGATAATGGTCGACATAAATTCGTTTCTTCAAAATTTATACCCTCACATATAAGATATGATGGACAAAATTCTGAAAGAATAGTAAATGTGATTCTAATTTCGAATATTTCATTTGTGAACAAGAAAAAGGCTGAAAGATAACGTAATAGAATTGCAAAAATTGATTCAAATCGTTTCAACCATACTGTAGTTTGGAAACAAACACATACGCGATCTACTGTTAATGTTAGAATGTATTCTTCAATCTGGATAAGAAATTAGTTGATTTCAAATCGTTGTTTTTTCGAATATCAATCTCGAATAATTTGAAATGATCACACTGATCTCAGCATTTGGATGAAGGGTGAAAACAGTACTAATAAGAGTTTTGGTTATTTATGTAATTAATAAATCATTAAATTATCCATATTTGAAGTAATAACTGCCTTGATTGATAACATTGTAACGGTTTGATTCCATTAGATATTTTTATGACTCTATATATCCAAAATGACTTAAAGGGAGAGACATTTACTATCTCTCATGGATACAAAAAACATAAATTTCTCGAAATGATTATCAGAAGAAAGTACAAAAACTGGGGTAAATGAATATTTATACGCCTGGGAAGGAAAAAATAAAACCGAGATTTGTGCGCGTTTAAATAAAGCTAGCGAATTAGAAAGCCCTAATCAAAACTCGGATAATGAAAATTTAAAGAACTGTGCTTTATTTAGATTCAATAAAATTAAAAACTCAGCAAGATAAATCACAAACATTAGAAAATGTGAGTATTGATTTGAAATTAACATGTAACAGGAGTCATGCGGTCTCACGAGATCGCTCATCATGTTCCTTCCTCCATCCATATGACATGCTGAGGCCAATAGAATGAATTTTTTCTCTTGCCCCTGTTTCGTGACCTTGAATATCATCCTCCCTCCTCTTACCACAATGTTTTAGCATATGAACAGGGTTTGAATTCCATCGCATTCAAGAGCGGTCTGTGAGACCTCGCCTCTTTCTCAGTGTTCCGAATTTTGACAAAAGTTCTTATGGTTCTGAGGTTAGGTGCGAGGACATTGAGGTAGCCACCTGATCTGCATTAAGCTATAAGAATTTCAGAAGAAGTTGGAAGTGATTAAGTAGAAAAGGTGATTGTAAAGAAAATTTTATCTGTGAAAGTTTCTTCTCGACTGATTTCGAAATTCCTTCAGATTGCAGTGATGTGTTTGAGCCAGAAGCAGCAAGTAATTTCCTGAAAAAATACAATGGGAAATATCGATTCAAATGGTCATCCGAAAAACCAAATTGAATTGTTAGAACTCCTGCTCACAACATATATTCTGTTTCATCTTAACTTGTCATCTTCGGGAAAGGTAGAAAATGTACCCAAAAAGTTGAAAAATAGCTCTATCTTGTTTTGTAATTTAAAACAAAGAAAATGCATAGAAATTCGTAAAAAGTATCATAGATTATACAATTTCTGATTTTAAGGAAATATATCAAGTTAAAACGTTAACATCGCTCATTCTTTAATCTAGATGAATGAAAATAGATGAAAAAATAATGTGATAGAATTGCAGTTTGGCTGGAAACCGGTTTTGAAGGTAACAATCCTAGCAAGCTTGCTACGCTTTTAGGCGAATTCTATGCCACTCGCTTTGCGTCTTTGCTATCGTTCATACTTACAACTCTTAACCCTCGAACTATTTTCTTCGTTTTTGTTTGACATTCTAAACATCAACTGGACGAAGATATGTAAACTAGATTCAAATTTTTGTTTCATTAACGGGTGTAATAAATGATCAAATGGAAATAAAGACACGTACTTATAATGAAACAAAATAAATTCTTCACTCGCCTTTTTTCTTACCTTACCAAAATTAACTAATTTCGGTGGTTGCATTCACACTCTACTACCTATATAACCCGAGATTCTATGACAAGGATGTAAATCGTCTCTCATGTAGGCTTTTCTGTAGTGCCGAGTTAGGATGAAAACAGTATAGTAAGACTCCTTGGGCTAAGAACTTACTAAAAAATGTATTCCAATTCAAAAAATGTATGGGAACAAATTTTTACTGAGGAGCTCTAACTCATAGTTGTGATAAATTTAGTCTTCCTCAACTTCATGCAAGAGTTAAAAATTCAGAATAAAATAAGAATTTTTCCGGGCGATTAACGAATTTTAGGGTAGAAAAAGTGGAGTCTCAGCGTGTGGAGCAGTACATGGAAAAAAAATTAAAATCAAGGAAATCATCTCGTTTGTGCCTTCCATGGAAGAACACAAAGACAGCATATTTATATTTATCTTACCCAAACTCTGTATATTTGGAATCCATGCAAAAGTTATGTAGTTAATAGGCAAAAGATAAGGACTAAAATCTTTGCTTCTAGGAAATCCCTGAAATACTGATAGTTCAGGTGATGTCAATTGTTGTATTGTATCTCATATAATTTACTCCTAAATTAAAACTTGTTTTTTATATTAAATAAATAAAACACTGTAGATAATACATGATAGATTTATTTATTGTAATTAACTTTATAAAATTTACTGCAACATATGAGTTTCATCGATAAATCTAAAGCTCTAGCAAAATTTTCTCGGAAAACTTTTATTTCCCTATAAAATGCAAAAGAATATTGTTTCTTAAATTTCAAAGAACATCTTGATGAAATAATAACATAATGATATTTTAATTATTCGGGTTTTTTTTTTTAAAAAAAATATATAACAAAGCCCAGTCTCTGAGATCGCATGTCCCCTGTTATGTCCAACTTTTTCACTTTTCTTGTATTGGGTTGAATAAAGGTAAAATTAGATCGAGAAACGGTTTTCAGAGGCATATGGGCGTTAGGAAAACAAAAAATGTATTAGACAGAGTTTTCCTTGTGGCGAAATATAGCTATAGATATTGCCAAATTTGTTCAGACGTGAACGGTTTTTTAATTTGGCAAAATAGACGAAATTCGTTACAGGGCACCTCTAACTCCAGTTGCAAAACCAGAAACTGTTTTTGAAGTTGTGAACATTAACATGATTGATGCAAATGATCCGCCATCTAGTCGTGGTACAAATATATCCACTGCATGATGGAGCTGCACACGCTTTGGTTTGAAACTATTCGTCTTAAATCACTTTCTGCAAAGTAAATGGGAGAGGCACTTCTTCATATGCTTACTCACACAGAAATTCCAAACACTTTTTACTGTCAAGGACGATTTTTACATCTTCCCTTACTGAAGAGTTTTAAAAAATAATTGGTTCGAGTCCTAGGTTTTTTCGTCCCTGCTACACAATAAGGAATGATTTTGTAAAGCAATTGGACAGAATGATAAATGGCCTACTGCGTCATGTTATACGAGATCTGAAGAACTAGAATCGTGAGATTCCATATTTGCAACTACTCCACAGCCAGATGTCTGCAAGGAAATATCTCTAGCCACTGCTACACTCCTACCTGAATTACCCCCCCCCCATGGATACAACTCATCCAAGATGACGTTTGCGCTTTAATGTCAAGTACGTATACAGTCTCGATATCCCTGCAATGGAACTGATACAGACGTAACGGGAAAGGGCTTCAGGGGTTCTTAACACTTTCCGATTATTATAACCTATCTAGTTGGAAGTTGTATATTGTGAGACATAGCTTCGGAATCTACTCTTGCCCAGAAGAAGTGTTTGAAAGTATCAAAAAGTTAAGACGAGCAGTAACATAAAAAATTGAAATAATTACTTGAAAGGTTAAACTTTAAAAGAATGTGTGTTAAAATTTAAATCTTACTATCACGTACTAGACTTAGTCTATTATGAACTAGTCTTAGTACTAAACTCAGTTATTTTGTTGATAAGAAAAAATGATTTTCTCTAAGTTAATAAAACATTTTTTGGAGTAAGATACTTTTTTTTAAATTAAAAAAAAATTAGTCTGTTTAATTGTAGCCATCTGTCTAGGTAGTAACGGGGGAGGTGGGAACTCTCCGGGTTCGGCTGCTCAATCTGGTGAAAAGTAGACCTTAACTTGGGTTTGGGGAAATGATCAGAACGTGGTAAGTTTTTCGTCTCGGTTACGGCAAAAGAGCGATACCTGGTTGGCCTATAGGAGAGATTTCTATTGGCCAGGTTCGGTGCTGTTATCTTAGTGAGACATGTGGAAGAGTTAAGAAAGAGCTCAAATTTTCTTTGAAATTAATTGAATAAAATTGCATGAATCGTATATACCTGGACGTTATTTATACATGGTGTGGATTTTTTCTATATTTTGAGGGCCTCTACTTCTGGAACTATCTGGTTAATTGAAGGATTTGACAGATGTTTTTAATAAAGGTTTTAATGAATAAATATTTTATCAATTTTCTGTTGTTGATATTTCTCATATACTAGTGGTCTTCTAAAATTTGTCTTAGCATAACATTTTGAAATTTTTCAAATGGATCGATGGTAGTATCTGCGGAATAGGTCCACATTGGAAAACAGTGGATCAGGATTGATCGTATTATCAGAATATAGGCTTATTTTGGGAACGAAATGAATCCCTTCAGCAATATGCAGGAGAATACATTACTTTGGTTGTGGATCATGCTGATTTTGAAGTGAGCATTATTCCCTTGAATTGGAGATCATCGAAGGCAGTTTCCCCGAGGTATCGGGGGATGTTATTTTACCCTGTGCCCCGTGGAGGGTGAGAGAGTGATCTGGTTAGTATGTCTTTGAAATTTCATATCATATTATAATATAACTTATTAAGAGTGTTTTTAATAAAATCTTGCTGTAATTCAGTTATTGTTTATGGAATCAACTTATTCATTATTATTTGTAGCTGAACGCATACATCTCCTTGAAAACACGGAAAATTAGTGAAACAGAAGAAGGATCAAAAATATCATTAAACCATAAGTTGAAGAAAAAAATTGGGGAAAAATATTCTTATGGTTCCTTTCAAATATCAGTGAAGCATACTAAAATTTTAATAATACTTTCTTTGCCGCGGGTCTGTATAAAAGACAAACAAACTAAGAGACATTCATCATTATATGTTAGATTGGTTCAACATATTAATACAATGATTCAAAAAGTACATTCTTATAAAATAATTCGAGTTCAACTGTAACGTTTTGATTAATTAGGAAGTTTTTAGGATTTGAATTAACAAATAAGAAAATGTTTGTAAAAACACGAAATAAATATTACGAAGTGAACACGCTTACGATTTGGCTGTACCATGGTTGTTCGGATTTTAAAATTAACTAATATATCAGCTGCATATAAATATTTAAAATCATTTCTCTCGAAATGGATTGGCTTAGTGATCTTTTACGGGGTGATCAATTTAAACAAGTACCCATTAAAAGAGTACACGCAATGTTACTTAATCCTGTAATATTTTATTTTTGTAAAACATAATTTAATTCAAATTTTTACATAATCATTCCTTACAGGAAATGTTGAAATTGTTCGCCTCCATTTTGAACGCAAACATAAACACGTCGAAACAAGTTTTTTGATACACTTCGCAACATTGTTAATGTTATTGACGATATTCCTTCCGTTATGATTTGTTGTATTTCATCGATGTTTGCAGGACTTCTCTGGAAATCCCTATATATAAGATAACCCCACAAAAAAACCTAACGGGTGAGGTCTGGTGACCATGGTACCCAGAGGTTCATGGAAATTAAACGGTGATAAAATAATTCTTTGAGCACTTTTATTGTTAGGTTTGAAGTGTGTGGAGTGGTTCTGTCTTGCTGAAACCAGCAGCAACTGTCCTGTATCTCAAGTGGAGCAAAAAAAAGTTTGAATTTTCCAGGTACACTTCGGAATTTATTAAAATCAAAGAACTAGTTAATGCAGATGATTTTTATTGTTGCTATTCATAATCTTACGAAATGAGCTTTCAAAAATTAAAAAAAAAATAATAATAATACCAATGAAAGAAGCCAACGATTTATTCAAATCATTTGCTCAGGATCGGATATAAAATTACTATTGATGTTCATGTGATTTTATGTTTAAAAAACGTGTTTTCGCATTTATAATATGAGAAAAACTATACCCACACATTAAAAATAGTCACATTAAATAAGTAATGATGTTGAAAGTCTTGCTACATATATAGACGTGGATAATACAAAACACAAATGGGTACTCTTCTCTATACTTTCCTAAGAAGTCAAGCGCCTTTTAGGAGTACCTTGATAAACCTACCAAGGCCCATCCCCCAATTTATGTTACATGTTGCGCCCGTCCCTTGTGAATCAACTGCTGCTAAGGAGAAAGAATATTGTTGAAATTGATGAATATTAGTTAATAAAAACTATTAATCAAATGTTTGCATTAGAAATAATTTATTGCATAACAGTTTCAAAATGTATTTGAAATTCAGAGCTCTCCAAGATTTGTTGTTTATTGAAATTCGTTAGTAAATATTAATCTCAGATTTCGATCATTAAAAATGATTCTAATTTTAAATTCCAATCGTTTTCAATAAGAATGATTTTGCATAATTTTCCATAAATTTTCGTCACAGCCTAGAGCGATATTAGCATAGTTTTATTTCATTTCAATTAAAATAGTTTCTTCTTTAAATTATATGAATATCTTGTGTGACTTCTGAAAAAAATTATTTAATCATTTTTGAAAAGGTAACTAATGACACATACAGTGAGAGGTTATGAAAGTATTTACGTATCTTGAAACCAGAGAATTAACAACATAATGAAATATTAATTTTTATAGCAATTTTCTTAAAAACATACATGGGTAAATTTTCAAATTCATCAGGGTAATGCAATGCACTAAAAGCAATAATTCTGTAAAGCAATGACTCTTTGTAAAATATTGATAATATTAAAAATTCAAGTATAGAAATATTAAAATTTCGAATTTTTTAAGACAGAAAAATACTGAATTTCAAGTATAGAATGGAATAGAAAATTTAACTTTCATTTCTGTAAAAATCCAACATCAAAATATTTTTCAATACCTTATATATCTAAAGATTTATGAAGCATCCTCGATAGCAGCCAACACCCATTCATTAGCATACAATATAGCCATAAGTGAAACATATTCTTGCTGAAACAGATGTAAATTTATCAATGTGTTGACAAATCCACTTGGCAGGGTTTTAAATTTCCAGTCTTTAATACACATCCTTTTGTAACGTTTGGCGTTTTCTCGCATCACATCTGCTAATGTTAAAGCCATATACTCGGCATTTTCCTCATCAAGAGCTTCTCTCAAAAGCAAATATTTAGAAATACTGTTGGCGTAAACATTTACTACTAATGCTCCATTCACGTTCTTGTGATACTTCAAAATTCCATTTATGCATATTTGTGTCATTTCGCGGGCAGTGGAACATTTTAGTTTACTCAACGTTGAAAAAATGTGTGGCTGTATTAACCTGGCGAATTTTTGAGCACTCATCTCAGGAAAGTCGAAAAGTTCTCGCAATATTTTACTGGAATACACAGCATCTTGGAAAGTAGTCAAAAAGATTTCCACACTTGGCTCATATGTGAGTGATCCAGATATGATTAGGTTATCATCTGAAATGGGAAATGAGAGATAATAAATATTCAATAATAATGTATTAAGATATTTATTAAGAACGTTTTAATCAGTTATTTTTAATATTCTGCTATTCATTTCATGGAAGTAAGTCAAGCTGAAGATTTGCATTTAACTAGAATGTCCCTTCGGTAGCTTTTGTAATATAAAATTAATTTTGATGTGGCTTATTATAAGAGGTCTCAGACTTGTTATACTTTTTATTTATGGTGTTCTTTTGAAAATAATATGAGTTGTTCTTCATTTAAAGTGGAACAGTTTGATACCACGCATTTGACGATAGCCAAAATACTCCAAAAATATTCGGAAAATTCTAAAGTGTTGTTTAGTAAGGTCGGCTTTTAAATGGACATTCGAAGAATTTTGGATTTCTTTTGACATTTTAATTTTTACTTCTTTGTTCATGAAAATATTTTAAGAAATAACATCTTTATTTCTTGAAATACCTATACGTTTTGTCAGAAAATTCATTACACACCAAATTCGTATGATCTTATATATTGCATTAATATTGCGTATAATGCTTGTATATTGCTTATAATGCATTTAACGTAATTCTTTAAATAATTCAAAATATTCTCTTTTCTCCTAAAAAGAGGATAATACACAGATGGTCATAGAGAAGCCAATCATAAAGACTTTTCAAAAGATTAAACTCTAATAATTACGAACATTAAAATCGTTTACATTTTTCAAGTTTCGCGTTCTTTTCTTACTTTGTATTCTTTTCTTTTGAGAATATGTTAGTTGAGCGATTATACTCCCTTTTTTATTAATGATATTCATTAATTTATATATAGCAATTCATATATATATATTAATTTATATATAGAGAAATATATATGAAATTAATTTTATTAA
This sequence comes from Nephila pilipes, assembly GCA_019974015.1. NCBI lineage: Eukaryota > Metazoa > Arthropoda > Arachnida > Araneae > Nephilidae > Nephila > Nephila pilipes. The sequence continues at coordinate 2,120,333 of BMAW01006734.1, forward strand.
ATTAATTTCATATCTCTAGTCTTTCCAAGTAGAGTTGAATAGTTTTTCCCCAATAAGGAGTGAGTGGTCGACATCAGAGAATGAAAATAATTACCCTGTGATGAGTAATATTTTTGTACATTTTTGAAATTCAATTTTCTATTGGGCGAGTAAGCTAGTGTGTTCCTGTCAAAATAAGGTTTTGTTTATTTACTTTGCCTGCATATAACGATTAATTATAAAAATGTATTGATCGGGAACATTAGTTTCTGATTTTTAATTCTATGTTAACAACTGACTTTTATTTCCGTCAATTGTTCTGCAACAAAAACAACTCTCTTTGACTTGTATTGCCTGAAATGGTAATGGTGCCATGGAAAACGTAAAATGAGAGACATTTATATTGAAACACATTTTATTAAAAGTTTGATCAAGTGTGAAATTTATAAGAATGGTATAATAATTTCTTTTAAATGTTCTAAAATACATTTTGAGAAAGTATGTCTCACAGAGGGTGCACATTTCAGTACTCTTTCATTATATTCGTATTTATAGAGAATTAATTTTAGAATGATGCTCTTTGAATATTGACATCCAAATTGCTTGTAATATCTCAAAGGTATTCACAAAAAATTATCTACACATTAACTTCATGCGATATTGATATATATTCCTGCAATCAAGCCCCACACAAAGTATAAATATTGTGTGTATTAATACTGTGTATGGTGTATAAATACTGTCTAGTATTGAAGATCAACTCTATGACATATCTAATCAGCCATGATTATCTCCTTAGTATGCTCTCTTTTTCCCTATGAAAATCTTTGGTAATAATATACCAAACTTCGAAAAGATTGAAATGAATAAGACTTAATTTTCCCTAAATTTTATGTGATAATGTTTCAAGATATATTTAGAAAATTAGGGAAATACAGGATTAGCACAGTGGAATGATCGGATTTTAAAGAATTATATTTTCAAAACTATTACAATAAGTGATATATATGAAATTGAAGAATAACATACCAAGTTCTATTTTCAGTTTCAAATAATCTATATGTGACCTTTTTGTTGCACAACAAGCACCTAATCTGTAATCAAGTTAGTTCCACAAACTTCATTGTATTGCACTATCAATGGTTTATGATGCTGCATTGCTGAATTCTTTAAGACTTTGCTATATTTACAGCATCGATGGTGCATAAAGTGCTTTTGTGATATCCTTATAAAAAGAAATCATTTGGCAAGAGGTAGGGGACATTGAAGGCCATGTGATTAAGGGTATATCATTATCATTTATACGCTTCATCCATCGGTGTGGATGCTCTTCGCTTAACTAAGCACTATATGTAAAGACCAATGGGCTTAGCATCCATCCTGTTGCAACACAAAATGTGAACTTTCTTTATGCGTTTGTGGAAATAAGCAAATTTGAAACATGTCCAGATAGTTGCAACATATTGTTTTTTTTCAGCAAGAAATAAAGACTTATACAACTTAGTGACATAGCATAAAAATATTCGCTTTCAGTGAATACCTTTGCAACTGCGTAATTTCATAGAGAGTTTCACTTTCACACATTTAAAACGTCATATCGATTGACATTTTCTGATAAATGAACGGTTGCTTCGTCTGAGAAAATCAGTTTATTTGGGAAATCTTCACTTCTAATTCCTCTTACCTGCGAGCACAGCAGTCAAATCGATGAATTTTATCGTCCGTTGTTAAATGTTGCTCCAATTGTAAGTGATAATACTTTAAATTTAATTTTATTCGTAAAATTATCCACTCAGTTTTGTAAGGAATTTTGAGTTCACGGGGGGCAGCTGTTGTAGAGCTTCGAACAAAATTCTGTCTCACCACCCTCTCTATCGTTTCTTCCGAGATGGTGCGCGACGGTAGAAAACAATTAGTATATTTCTCTTTAATATCATGTATCACTTATTGTAATATGTGTTATAGTTTCGAAAATATCAAGTTTTTAAACCAAGTAATTTATTTTGCTAACTCTGTATTATGTATCATTTGCTGGCAATTTATAAATATATAACTTAAACTCTGCTACATTTTAAGTTATATCACAGTTTTATAAGTATAAAAAGAAGTTATAATGGAATAATGATAAAAAGAAGGCTTTTCTCTATCTCTCATTTTATTTGAAATCAAAATATTAGGAACCTCACATAATAAACAGAGACTTGCTTCATTCTCTACAGGAAGGAAGTTAAATTTTTAATTTGGAAAAATGTTGCAATTTTCGCAAAAAAATGCAAAAAGGCAGAAATTTACTTTTCAGTTACGCAGTAGATTATAATAAACAAAGATAAGATGGAATAAGTAAAAAAAAATTTACTATCAATCGGCTATACCGTCAAATAATTCAGCCAAGGAACCTGGGAGAGAAATGGAAAATAAATAATGCTAAAAGCCTCATTTCAGCAAGCAACTCAGTCAACCAACTCCTAACCTTTAAGATCAAGCTACTGTGGTCATATAATTATATTATTACACCGTATATTATTAAGTTGTTTAGAAGGAAATAAATTTTTATTTTTACCTATTACATCTGGAATCACTTGTATAAAAGGGGAAGATCCGAATGATACTTTCGTCCCTTGCAGAACGACGACAAAAATGAAAATGATTTCAATACTCTGCATGCTCTGATTAGATAAAAACAAATTAAGTTTATGAGATAGATCTGCTTTAAATACTTATATCATATGAAATGTTAAAATACATTGGTTGGTATTAACAGCTTTTAAAGTGATTGTGAAGGACACAATTCTGTTATTTGCTGAAGTTGCGAATAATTTGAGGAGGTAAATAGACGACTAGACATGTTACAAGAATAACAATGTCACAATTATGTTACAACAAAACCTTACATCATTCAATTCTTATTAAACTTAAATAACTCAAAATAAAATTGAGTGAATTGTAAGCTGAAAGTCCTCATGAAATGATATTTATTTCGGCACAATGGAACCGGAGGAACTATGAAAAAGAAAAATATATATATAATAATACACACATTTAAATTTACTTTACATTTCACTAATAAAGGATTTGGTTTGAATTTAATTTTATTTTACAATTCTCTGAGAGAGATAATATGAGCATCCTATAAGTTAGAAAGATAATTATCCACGATTGCAAAGTACGTGCATATTTTTAGGGAAATTTCTTGGTAAACATGTTTGCGAGGGAGAAAGGAAAACAGAATTCTTTGTTTCAAAATAGGATTCTTTCATGAATATACATGGTTATATTTCAATCTCATAAACCTGTTAACATAAGGTTCTGTCATTCCAAACAAGATCCATTAAATGTAATTGGTTTCTAGCGCATAGTGTACAACTTTTAGTGTTTAAAAATTCGATATAAATCGTTTCTTTGAATCAAACTAGCAAATACTAGGATAAAGTTATTTTTTTTGGGGAAAGTGACATTTATTGTTATTATTTATCTTTTGTTGCAAAACTCATGGAAAAATAATAATGGTACAAGTTGAACTGAATTTAAAATGACTGACAATTTTCAAACATTTTTATTTTCAATACCGTTTTTTTCACGATTGGGTCTTGATACTTCATTATTAAAGATGTATGATATATTTCTGTCGACAATATACGAAGTAAAGATAAATACTTATATTGTCGCTGAAGAGGAACTTAAACTGATAATGAAAAAAGCACGATTTGAATTGCTGGTTTCTAAAAGTGATGTATGCACATTTATTAATGGCTTCATATATTTGAAATTCTGCGCTAGAAAGAATTTAAAAAATAGCAAAATATGAAATTAAGTTGTGCTTTTTAAATGTATAATCTCGTTCAATATAATTATTTTAAAAAAAATTGTTCAAAATGTTCAGTCAAAAAGGGAATTATTTTGAAAAAATATGATTTATACCACGTCAAATAATATCAAATTATAAAAATATGCATTGCAATTGTCCATTTATATTTTAAATGAAGTTTGTGTTCCGTACCTTTTAACGTAATTAATGATAATTATAAACAAAAATGTACAGAAATTACCAACTGTTTTGTAAGAAAACTCATCAATGAAATTTATAAATGCAACTAGAAAAAATTAATTTAAGTTGAGGTAAGCTTCTGAATTCAGAAAAAAATTGTGTTATTTTTAAGTTATTTATTTATGTCTATTAATAATAAATACACCAAGAAAATATTTTGGAATAATAGTTTTTATGTATGAACTTATTACAATTTTACATAAAATATTAGCACATAATAAGAAGATAAAATTATATTAATAGATACAAATTTACTATTTCATTTACTTTCATAAAGCCACCAGGAAAATGTTCATGATTGGCAATTTCTCCTGTACTATAAAACGGAACCTCTACGTTACATCATAACTCTTACTATTTCATTTTTGATAAAAACAGGCTTATAAAAATTTTAAAACCATTGACTCAAATTCTTCAAAATATACAATGTTTTGTTTTTATCATGAAATTTGACAGCACAGCTTCATTTAATTTATGTACTGCATTATTGAATTGAGAAGTAATTGAATACTATACACACAGATACACACACACACATATATATATATATATGCATGCATGCATATAACAAATTTACGCATTAACATGTAAATGAATTCATAGTAAAATAAAAATAATCATTAAAATTAAATAACCATAAAATTAATATTAAAACTAGCAAATATTGTTAATTACAAAATTAAATAAACATAATCGTTTTTGAAGGTAACAAATAAATGATGTTTTAGAGGACAGTACAAGTTTTTGTTAAATATAGAGCCTGTTGGTGGTGTGAGGAGCAAAAAGTTAAATACGTACTGTGTAGCAAAATAATAGAGCATGTGTAATACGTAATGAATATGTGAATCCATTGTAACTTAAAAGTGAGAAATACTTCAATTTATCCATAGGAATGTTTGAAGAATTCATCACTGGTCGTTAATAATCGCATTATAACAATTATTGGAAACATTCTAACGTCCTTTCTTCATTATTTAATTCTACTGACATTGTTCCTTCTAATTAAGCAGTTTAAAAATGCTATATTCAAATTGAAAAAACGTAAAAACAAGTTTAAATATTATATCACTCAAACATAGATCAAATGTCTGACTTTCGCATCCCTCTTAACTTCGTCAGTTCAAAATCAGGATCACCTAATAGACTCTTAGTTTACCAATTCATTCGTTTCGATTCGCTCACTTCACACGAATAACCAGTTTTTATTTGAATTTCTTAGCTATGTTCCCCTACAGTTCCAAGAATTAACTGCGATGTCTTAATACAATTTGCAGTTATGTATCAGATTGGTGTTATATTCTATCTCACTTCATATTATTTTCAATTCCGTGTCATTTACATACCACTGTTTCTAATTCAATTAAATTTGTTTTTATCTCCATCTAATTTACCTAATCACTTTTCATTTAGGTTGAGAAGAAATTGTAATGTTATGTAATTAAATTTATTATAAATTACCCGAAGTTAGTGCAGAGAAAATCACCACCCGAATACTGATGTGATGTGAATGTAGGGGTTTCATATTTGTCTCTTTAGAAAAAAAGAGGTGAGAATTTAAATATTCTATAAAAAAAAGGATTTGCTGTTTGCAGCAGAAAATTTCTGTGAAACTCTAAGACTAGCCACAATATATGTAGAAACTCTCACTTTTTGCACAGCAATGTGTTTGAGTATCCAGCTAGAGGGAGTATCAGATAAATGGACTATAGTTCACTGCCGTTTGATTCAGGAAGATAATTTAAACAGAACATTAAAAACTTATAGACTGTGAATGTAGAACAAGAATATTAATAAAGGAAAGAATATTTTATATGCGATTAGCATTTTACTTGTATGAATTGGGAAAATGAAGAAGACACACTGAAAGACAATAGTAGACATAATGTCAGCTATGCCTCTTAAAGATGAATCCATTGTGTTTTGACATATACTGGGGATATATCGCAAATAACTCAAATCCTTCTGGACTCATTTGTTAGGGGGATTCAGAATACTTCAAGCTGTACCACGAACTTTTAAATGAAGATTTTAAGGTTTGGTTATATGGAATGAGTCATTAAACACGTGCTAATGTAACACATTATTCTGTTCTTCACGATACACATAGGCCTAAGAAAACATCTGCTAAGTTGAGAGTAACTTTTGTTCTTGGACATGAAATGATGTTTCATTTAATTCACTGAATAACAATGGTGAAGATATTCAGCAGGGTTATTCGTGATAATGGTAAGCTTTCTTATTTGTCACTGTGCTCTATCTGTAGACCTGAAAATCGTACTTCATGTGATAATTTGTGTCACAAACCTATATAGATATCGGGGTAGAAATGAGAATGCAAGTGCAACATCTGAGTCGTTCGAACTAATAATCGTCTTGTATATGGTTAATGCACCATGCCTTCAAATGCGATCGTTGCAACTAATAGAGGTAGAATAATATAAGTTATGCATGGTTGTATCGAACTTATGCAAAATTTTGAGTGGATTACATTTTATATGGTGCATCAATAATGGAACAGGTCCAAAGGTTCAACTTATTTTGATTATACACACGGCTGGATTTCAAAAATTTGGATCAGATCATTGAGAACATTCTCCAAACCCAAAAGTTAATTACAGATTTTCACACCCCCAATGAAATTAAAACCATGTTATAAAAATAATCTAAGTCTGTTTTCCTTTCAGACGAAGATTGGAGATTTTATCCGATAAGAAGTGTGTTATCTACCTTCGCGAAATTTTATGACCTAAGATTTTGTAGAACTATTGTATTCAAAGCCAAAATTATGTATGCGAAGATTATGATGACTTTAAATTGATTTGAATCATCTACTTTCATTATCAGAATACCAAAAGTGGAATCAGTTCATTATGTTTCTATAGAGAGTACCTATTACAGGTATAGGAAAATGTTTTCTGGTTGAGAAATTTCTAACTAGAGAGAGATATGGGTTGTCCGACACAATAGAATATTGTTACAGAGCTGCAGCTTACGACGCATTCGAAATTCATTTGGTAGGATGTTAGAAAAAAAATACTATTGCATCAACTATAGCTCTTCATAGGAAGTGAACTATCACCCAACTTCTACTACGTTCATCCATTTTAACTAACAAAATTAGTTAAAAGACCTCTCATTACTATGAAGGAGGAAATATAATAAGTGCACTTTTCGACTGAGTTTACGAATTCAAAAGGATTCAATAGATCTCAACATTTTTATCCAAAACAAAGTGGCTGGATTCAGAAACTCTCAGACATCTAACAGTGGTGTCTTGTGGCGTTTGACCAGAACGCAGCAGGTTCTCGAGAATATTTATTTCTGGCATGCCGGTAAATCCTGAAATATAATGGAATGCTCCAATGTGTTTGACGGTTGATAATTATCCAAGCAAAAAGACAATCAATAGGAGAAAAATATGAAAAATTAAACTGAAACGCTCCACTCGTGAGATTTCTCAAGAACTTTATTTGTGTTGAATGTAATTGGAAACCTTTCTGTATATGAGTAACTCTTTTTGAGTTATGATTAAAAAATAGTTCTTCAAGTTGTAAGTTATATTTTTAAGTTTGTAAATTTTTTTGAAAATTCGGTGAAAGTGTCTTGCATTCTTGGATTTGCTGTATGAAGCTGATTTCCTGTTAAAGTAACCATAAAGAAAACATTTGAAACAAGATATTTGTAAATTGAAACAATAGTATAATGTCTAGCCAAAAAGTGAGTTAAAAAGTTAAGATTATTCCTTATTAATGAAATAATTTTGTACGAGTTGGAGGTCTTTTACGTAAAGCCAACTTTCTATATATAAGCATCCATCGAAAACAGCAAACTATCTTATCGAAATATCACAAATTTATGGTAAGGGTATGAAGGTAAAACCGTAAACATAATTTAGAAGAGGAAAAATTATTTCCAAAAACTAAACTTGCAGCTTATAAAGACACAGCAGTAATCGTTCAGAAGAAGGATATTGAAAACTGTTACAGAATTGATAATATTTATTGTTCCTTGACAATTGACGGAAAAACCAAAAGTGCAACTTTTGATGTAAGGACAGGTAAAATCTGGTACTTTGAAAAAAAAACATATAATACAAACAAATAACAATTTGCATTTAATTTATTTTCGCTTTTAGTTAATTTTATAACTTCTAGAAACACAACTGAGAATATATGTAGATAAATAGGTTTAATTCATTGGGGATTCCGTCAGAAATGTAACTCGAAAATAAATTGGCATAATCTCTGAAAATGGTATAGAAAATATATAACAATAAATTTGTAGTTAATATATCATATAAAGGCATACAGTTTTCTTTACCCTTTCCAGATGACGATAAATCTGTAATTTTTCTTTTCTTGGCCTTCTTCTCTTGTTGTTCTTCCTTGTTTCTGATTTACTGGAATCCTTTTCCTTTAGATTCGAGTTTTTTTTTTTTTTTAATTCTCATGGAGGTTTCTCCCTCTGGCTGATAATTTTTTTAGAATTGGTTACTATTTTATATATTGGATTTGTAGAGAAATGAGGTTAAAATGCCTAAAACCTCCATTTTGGTTAATTCTCTTTTTCTTCTTTATATTTCGAAAATGTCTGGATATTCGCTGGGAAGAATCGAAATACAAATTCCCTGCTGTTGTATTGAAAGCATTAGTTTTAAGGGTTGAGGAAGGTTTGTCACCTGACCACGGGTACGTGGTTTACACCACGCAAGACTAGTTCTCTAAATATAATGATAACTAAAACGAATGCAATTTATAGACGCCATTAAAGTGACAAAACCTGGCATAATAACCCTGTTAAGCAAATCATCACTTATCTGAGATATAACACAAAATAGGAGATACGTAACTGATGGTATTGGTGGCGTTAGAAACAAGAGTTGTTTTTATTTTTTCGAAAATAACATTGAAATGGCAAGAACGTATCAATTTCAGTCGGGAAGCAATAGCACATCAAATTCTTTTGGAATGAATGATTAAATCATATTTCATACTTAAGCTCATAGATTGTAGCATTTTTGGAAATGATGAAGTAACTGGTTTTATTACACTTTTCCTCTTGTTACTGTAAATTACCATAAAAATTTTAATGAAATTAATTAAAGGCTAAATAGATAAATAAAACATTTAATAGCTTTTTATTTCAAAATCAAGTCGTATTTCTTATGAATAAAAATATACCACACAGTGAGATTTACATTTCGTACTTCACTTTTTTAACAAATGATTTTTTTAAATATTTTACTAAATTTTACGGGAGTAAGATTTTATTTTTGCATAGTGTATCCTGGAAAATTTATGTGTGAATAAATGAAATTTCAACATACAATTTCATATCAATTAAATGATTAACGTGTAAGTGTAAGTTTAAAAGTCAATGTTTTTCTCTAAAGTTTTCAAATATCTTAGAGTTTTCAAAATCACAGAGCGTATTCAAGAAATTGATGAGCATGTTAATTAATAAAGAAGAATTTTCTACTTAAAAATTTCATTAGAAAAACTTGTTAAATATAGAGATATCAAAATTTACTGAAAATTCAAAAATATCCCCGATTTGTTGCTTATTTAATACTGTTAGTTCTGATTAAGCTCAGAATTTACTTAATAATAATGCTTATATAAATTGTTTCGAATCTTTTTTGGTGAAACTATGCTCTTTGTACATTTTATTCCATCATCTTTGACACAATCCTCTAAACTGTCAGTAATAAATTAATTTTCTAGTGGGTAGAATGACATATAATGCTTATACATTTAAGGCGTGTTGTGAATGTTTTCTACAGCTCCTGAAATAGATAATTAAAACATGAATGGATGATAATTAGAATTTATAGAATTCACATGTAACTATAGAGCAGTTTGAAATATTTTTTGAAATTTTGAGAAAAAAAAATTATGGGTAAAATTTAATTTCATTAATCAAATATACAATCAAATTTTGTTTTACAGTTCATAATAAAATGCTAATAATTTTATACGTTCAGTTAAAGAAATCTTTAAATTTCATTTTGCTACAAACAAAGGATACTAAATTTCAAAATGAACGTTAATTAAATGAAATGTTAAATTCTATTTTGCTGTAAAAACCTTGAACAATTTTTCCGATGCTTAAGCTCAAAAAAAGTATTTATGACAAATGAACTAATTTCCATTCATTAGCATACACCAAACAAACCAACCGAGCATTTTCTTGCGTAACTAGATGTAAACACATCGCGAAATCGACGAATCCATATGGCAGGGTCTTAAATTTCCAGTCTTTCATACCCGTTCTCTTGTAGCGTTTAGCGTTTTCTCGCATCACATCCGCATACGATAACGCCATAGCCCCGGCATTCTCCTCATTGAGAAGTCCGTTTAAAAACGCAACTTTGGAGAAGGTGTTGGCGTAAACTTTTGCAACTAATGAAGGACTCAGTTTCTTGCGACACTTTAAGATCGGAGTAATACACCTTTGTGTGATTTCGGAAGCGTTGGGAAACTTCACTTGATTAAATGTCGCTAAAATATATGGTTGTATCATCTTTCCAAATTCAATTGAGGTCATCTGCGAAAAATTGAAGAGTTCAGTTAATATTTTACATGAATGTACTTCTTCGAGGAAGGCTGATAAAAATACGGCTACACTTGGCTCATCTGTGAGCATTCCTGGAGTGATAATGGTCTCATCTGAAACGTAAAATAAAAAATATATATTTAATTTTCACTCGTATTACATACTAAGAAATTTGTAGTCTGTAAAACTTAATGCTATATTTTAATCATTTCTGAGGGATATTCTGATATCTATTTTATGAAATAAAAACATTCAAAAGTATGATATTTAAATAATGTTTCGTTGAACTCATATTTATAAATCACATAATTTTTAATAAAATGAGTTTTAAGTAATGGAACATAGTCACCTGAAATACATAAAATTTTTATTGAGAAAATCCACTGAGTACTCAATTCATGGGATTTCAAAGCATTTGTTTTTACGTGTCAAAACAAAGGTTTAACTTTCTCTGACGTCGGTAGATAATACGCTAATCTCGTTAGTTCGATATCGATACATTAATATTTTAGATATATAATCCCCTTTATGAAGTTAACGATAATGCTCCATTTTTCTTTGAAAATGTGGATTGATATTATGCCTTTCTTTACCATACTTAAAAAGAATGGAAAGTAATTTTTGAAAGTTAATTATGACAATATATTAAAATTTTTTGCTTACAAAATATATATATATATATATATATATATACTTTAATTATGTAATATATCTTCATATTAATCATAATTAACCCATATATATATATATATATTGTGTGTTGTGTGTGTGTTTGAGAGTTTGGTTGATAAATAAATTTTTGTTATTTTTTTTTAATGAGAGATATTCTAAGTACCAACCTTTTAAAGTCTTTGACTTCCACTTTAACAATTGTATCTTCTCTTAGAGTTTTGTTCACTAGACTGATTCCCAACTCATTTAACTCTGAAATATTATTTTGTAAATTCGCTCATTTTCAATATAAAATCTGTAGTCTACGAGCCCTCTTTTTTCTTATGGACCATTTTAAAAGTATTTTGTATTAATTTTTGTTAAAGATTTATATTTGGTTCTAATAATCCGATGAATTTGAGACAGGATTGTTGGGTAGAAATCCAGTTTTAATATCCCATGTTGAATCATACTGCTTTTCTTAAAAACTTCTCTATATTATATGATGATGTTTTTTTTGAAAAGTATTTGAATAATTAGATGTTTTCAATTATAGGTTTTATTAATTTATTTTGATATAAATTTACTAATACTCGAAAATTAAGTCATTCTTTTCTAATGCTTACTAAATAATTAAAACAATGTTCTGAAATGATTTACGAAATTAAAAAAAATTTTTAATTGAAGATATTGTACTTGATTTAAAAGTTAAGATGTTTTATTCTCCTGGTATACTAGTATTAAGATATGCTTTTGCGCTTTCAATTTCTAATTTTTTACTCATTTACTTAACAATATGCATGTTTAAATTATTCCCAATGTGTTGTAATCTTACTGGATAATCATTGTTATTATCTATCTGAAAATACATTATAAATTAGGACTATTAAGTGTTATTGACTATTATAGATTGCTTTTCGAGAAGATACAAGGTCGAAAACACAATGCCTCTATCTTTTTTATACTTTTGACCTGTCCTGTTTCAAAAAAATATTCTTCGCGAAGAAAATACAATTTATCAATGGTGTCGATAGGAACCCTTTTGCTAAGTAAAATCGATGTTTTGTCAATTTTTTTCAATTTGGGACTAATATGTATCAAGTTTTGTATTTTTGTGAGTTTATATATCAATGATTTTTATGGTATTTCTTAGGCTCACATGTAGTTCTTTATAACAATTTATATTTAGTATGTTTCTGCAAGATCAAGCTCTCTATTTATTTTCATTATGCAGCGATATCTTGATACGTGGTTCTTTTATTTGAATTTTCTTTGTATGTGAAGATCAAATTTGAAATTCACTTTCAGAGTAGTTATATTGTAGTCATCTGCTACTCCAGCTCATCTGAACTCTTCCACTTATCATGCCCTTCTATAAATCTTGATTTGATAGCCAGATCATAAAATTTCTTACATTTATAATTAATACAATTAAATTTTAACAATCTCATAGTAATTATTACATATTCTGTTTCCTTCTACTTTAAATTTGCATCACTTATGAGATTCTTTAAATAATACATTTTTCTTAATTCTCATTTCATTTAGAAAAAATGTAGTTTCAGGTTAAGTTAAATAGTCAGTTTGTCTGACCAATAATCTGGTTTTCGAAGACTGATTAATATGTTTTTCTTTAAAGTACTGTCTTCCATTTTTCACGTTTTCATGTTTCTTTTCTCTCAATGTGTGTTCGAAATCTAGATATTTACTAGTAGAGAGTAAGGTAATGAAGTATACCATAAAAACTATGTTAACCCCTCTCTTCAATCCTAAAGCCTGAATCTTCCCTAATATAAAGCTTTACTCTTCCTGATATCCATGTATGTGTGATGATGTGTGATGTGTGTGTGTGTGTGTGTTTATATACATACATACATACATATATATATCATTTTTTTAAAAAAAAAGTGTTTTTGGTGTTTGATAGTCCACAACACTACCCAGCAATACCATGTTGCGCATCAGAAACAAAATAATTTTATCACGAATTCATGCAATAATTTCTATCAAGATATTTGTAATACAACAACTTCTAAAATTTGAAAAATTGATACACATAGAAAAATTGAGTTGTACAAAGTTTCCACCTTGTTATCTGTATTTACTTGAGTAACCGTTTGCCTAAATCCCTCCCCTTGGAGTGAATTTTTTTTAAAACTGTTATAATATAAAGCCGAGTTAAAAGTACTAATTATGTTTCAATTTTGTTTCCGAGTTGCATTTAACTAAAATTTTCTGTAGTTAGCCCCTACATTTTCTATCGGCGTAAGACCAGGGCTAATCTAGCAGGGAATTATGTTATCTCTAAACAACTGTTTGCACACAACAGCAACATGGCAAGGAGTTAAATCCAGTCGAAAAATAAGGAGTTCAACATGCTTGAAAGGCTCATGGTAGAGGGTTTCAATTTATCCTGAAGTGTTGCATTTACGTATCTTCTTCTTTCATTGAAATTGCCGTTTATCACGTAAATTTTCTGAAGATATTCATTGCCATACAGCCTCAACTCTAAATGTATTAATGTCCTTATTTTCTTCTCATAACAAACTCGAAACAAAATTCAACGATGAACATTATAGCCACCAGTCTGTGCTACGAATTGATTTCATCCCCATGGAACAATCAGGAATGTTGCATTTTAGTGCACCACGCTGGATTTATTGGGCAAGTCTTTTGGTCAGAAATTAATTGAGAGTGCTACCATGTTGAATACGCTCGATTTGGTACATTGTTTCCGATTGCTGTTATCGGACTACCCTGTACGAAGCGCAGACCTCACAACAAATGGTTTTTATTTCTTTAGACAGTTGAAGAAGCACCGGCGAAGTTATTATAGAAAGAACCAAAGCCTAGTCAATAAGCCATCTTAACATGATTACACGACCATAATGTTGATTTCGCTTATGTTTGTTTCTACGAGTTGTTGTACCGCAGGAATAGAAGTTTCCACAGTAATGATGACTATGTGGGGAAGTAATATATACACGAGGCTTATTACACTGTGTTGGTTTTAATTCCCTCAGATAAAATGAAACCGTAAAGCTAGACTGATGCACATTAAATCTATCGAATCGCAAGTCTTACCGATAATATGGTGGGGAAATTCGGAGAGGGAAGTGCCAGCTCAGGTTTCAATCTCATCACTTGAGCAAAGCTCAAAATTACACGGTTCGTTGCCAATAACAACCATGTTACTTCTAAGTGCGACGTTAATAATCAATCATAACCATATGAAGTTCTTATAGTTTTACACTCTGTAACAAATAAAATCAAATATTGAAATTTTAATGAAATTTATTTCTGAAATATTTACCTATATTTGCTATAGATATTATAAATACCTGAGTATTTTATGTTTAATAAAATAAAATAAATAAATAAAAAAGAAAAGGACAATACGCACAATAAAACGCATACAACATAAATGAGTTTTACCGCCATATATTGCTGGGAAAACATAAGTGTATAAGTATCGTTTCAGAGTATAAGTTACAAACTGTGCCAACCAATAATGAGCTTAACAATTAAGCCACTACGTCTTATAATTGCATTATAGTAGAGATTATTGAAAAAGACTGAAAAGGAAATTCTTGATTAATTTATTCTAACTTAATTAATTTATTCTACCTTAATTAATTAACTTATTCTTACCTATAATCTCTAGTGGAAAATGAGAAGATACAAAGGATACTTTCGTCCCTTGTACAATGATGGCAAAAATTAAGATCATTCCGAACCTCATCATATTCAAGTCAGTTAAGAAAGACGAATCACGTTTATGGGAGATAAAATATTTTTGTCAGACGCTTTATAGAAGTACATGGATCAGAAATATCATCTTCAAAATGAAAGTGACGAACGCATTTAAATTATTTTGCTGCATTTGCGGTTTTATAAAATACGTAAAAGAGTGAAAGAGACATGTAACTTTGATAACAATACGTGATTATGTTTCAACAAAACAATTCATTATTCTATTCTTATCAATCGTGCTAACTCAATTCCAGATTTAGTAAATTGTAAGCTGAAAGCATGTATGAAAAAATGTTGGATTCAGTATCATGAAACGGAAAAGAATTGCGAAAAAAAGCACATATAATAATATACAAATTTAATTCTACATCAGATCTAATTTTTAAAAAAATATTGTCTTTAACTTTACCTCTTTTCTCTATGATTTTTTATCCCTTTGAATAAAAGAGATTAAGTGCAAAAATCCGAAAAATCCGAAAAGTGTTTTTTCCAAAGACACATTGTACATACTTTTTTTCAAGGAAACTCACAGAACAAAATTATTTCCGAGTTTAAAATAAAAACAATATTAATTCGTTTCAGAGCAAGTATCTTTTAAAAACACAAATGTTAACATTTATTTGATATCACTCTTACCATTAGTATTCATTTTTAGTTTAATAAATTCATCATGCATTCTCTTTGAATGCAATAAGGTTATTGCGCATAGTTTGTAGTTTGTAGTTTTATAAATTTGATGTGAACCATTTTAACAAAATATATTCATTCAATCATTCTTGTTAATCAAAGGCCTGTCAATTATCGGCTATGAATTTTACCTTCCTTTCTGGCAAAAGGTGGTTTTATGTGGCTATATTCTATAATGTAATCTATGAATCTAACAATTTTTTTTATCTTCATGTGAATGGAAGCTCTGCTCAGATATGCTATCACTCACTACTCGAAACAAATAATAATCAGAAAGGTTCAATGTTTGGGGAATAAGGTGGGTGGAGTAAGACTTCCCATCTAAGACTTTCCATATAATATTTGACTTATTTCGTGACATGTGGTTGGATGTTGCATAAAAAAAAGTTTTTGACGATTCTTAAGGCATATTCCGATCAAACGATTGCTTAAAATTCGTATTGTAGGAATCTGCTAAATCTTAGAGTTTTGACACAGATTTTCATTAAGTAATACATTTTATTCTCCGGTTTGAAACGTTTTCTGTTCGCCAGGACGCACCTTGTCTTCAGTGTCACAGTCACTCTTTTAAATCATCGTAACCAATACCACAAGTCAAAATTGATGGAACTTGTTCACCATGCGCTTCAGACAGCAAACGAAGACTTTTATCTACAGAGTGTTTTCAAAAGAAAGCAAAAAAGTAACGCTTCCCTCAAATTGTATTTTGTTGGTAAGTGGTTCGACATGTTAATACCTCAAAAAAATTGTGGTGTCAACACTGCAAAAAAAATGTTACTCACTGGCAGTATTAGGAGAATTGTTTCCATTTATTAGGCCGTTTCACTGTATAGTTCACCGAACACTATTTTTTAAAGCTGATCATATAAACGTCCTCCTGGGTATAACTATCTCCCAGTATGATCCCCCTTCAAATCATCACCCTGAGATCAAATAACCATGCATTGGTCCAGCTACTCTTTTCCTGACAACCAACGAATTCTAACTCTACCATTGACAGAATGCAACAACGAATTAGGATTCATCTAATCCGGACGACCCTTTTCCTATTCTCAAGCGTCCAACAGCGATATTGACGTAAGGCATGATGATGTAAAGCGCAAGCGTAAAGCATGATGAAGAGACATCAACAACGAAACCTTGTTGAGTGTGCGTCAGTAGAGTCCCATATCTAATAGTTATTGCTGAACTGAATACGCCGAAACATTTCTGTTTGCCCTTCATTAAAATCTCTGGTTGACTGAGAAATGGAGACAATGATAACAGTATACCAAATGTGACATCATAAGGTGGCCAATGTCCTAGTTGAGGTGTGATAGGCTAATATCTTTGCACTCAACTGTTTGTTTCACCTCAGTAATCCACCTTTCGTAGAGATTGAGTACAACAACACGCGAGCGGACAACAAAGCAGCTATTCCTTCCCAGTGGACGGTCATGACGATTTGTCCTTTGACTAAATCACTTAAATCTCGATCGTTACCCATGACGAAAGGAACTATCTCTCTGATTGACAGCTGTTGTATTGTAATTCTGTTCCGTGGTGACATCGTGCAATTTATGTCAAAGGGCTGCTTTTATTCATCGAAGACATGGATGGCCATTTTTTTTCAAATGTCTTTTTCTTTAGTGTACATAACTTATATTACCAGGGCGAATCAACCTGAAAAATTTATTACATTAAAATAATTTGGTGGTCAACAATAGTTGCGTGTAATCTAATTTTTAAATTAATTTAGTAAAATTGTGATGTTGGGCTACTCGTAATTTTCTCTTCCCTAACCTCGAGTACTTTACGGGAATTTAAATTGTATCAAATTTCAATATCTTCCAAGCCAAAAGGGAGAGTGATTAAATAAATTAGATGAAAATAAGATGTACAGTGAGATGAATTACAGATAGTGATATATAAATAAAATATAATTGAAACAAAGAAAATTAGGAGGATAAATAGAGTTTAAAGGAAGGCTGGTAAATGTTAGCAAATTGGATTATAGCAACGCAAAATTTTGGATTGATGAGAATCTTAATTAAAGAACTTAGATAAGAACCGTCCGTTAGCGAGAAGTATTTGAATCAGAAAGAGAGATTTGGTAACTAAGATTCTAGTATTAAATCATATTCTAGGATCAACGAGTTAAGAGGGATTCGAAAAAAACTGACCTTATCTATTCTTCAGTAATTAATATGGTATTTTTTCTTACTCTTACAAATCTTCATTTGAAGTGAAGTAATTATTGATTCTTTAATTTGACTAAAATATGGAGATAGATTTAAAGAATGTCACAAAATTAATAATGCATTGCATAAAAAATATATATTTGATACATTCGAGTATTATAATATTTTACTATAAAGGTAATCTAACAATCAGAATTGACTGTAAAAAAACTTCATAAATATAGTTTACATTCTTTTTAGTTCAATAATAATTGTAAGCATATAAATTACTTTACTTCAGATTTATTTTATGTTTATTAACTACAAATTCCAATAAAAACATATTGGTAAACAGTTTATTCACGTGACATTCCTTGTTTAAAATAAAAGAGGAAATACCATCTGTGCCCCAAGAGAAAAGTTAATAAAATTTGATAAACTTTTACAATGTAAAATAAATATGGGGAATGTTTTTCTGTCTTTTTCACAAAATATTTTCTTCATTCGATATTTTTTTTCTGTATTACTGAATGGGGCTGATAAAAAATATATTTATTACGTTTTTTGAGATTTTATATGGCATATTATTTAAAAAGTAAGGTATTTATTAAATTTATTTATTTACCTGGAACTCACCATTCTGTTTACAAAATAATGCTGTACACTTTCTCAAATGATATGGAAGAATAAAATCTTTGAAAGGAATAAATTTCAAAATTTAATTTCTCTTCCCTGAATTTCAGTAAAACTTTATATATATTTTTTCTTTTTTCATTTCTGTTAAAACAGATTTATTGCTATATTTAACATGTTTATTTCATTTCCTTTATTGCACATGAAAAATAAAAAAAAAATGCATTACTGCATTTACTGTGTTGCTGTAAAAATGCATTTATGAAGCGTACCTCCCACTGAATTCAATTTTATAAATTCGTATCCACTTGTGAATTCCTCTTTTGATATTTCGTAAACAGAGTGACATGTAAGAAATTCCGAAAGAAAATTATTCATTTCATCCACAAATATTTTCCCTTCCACCTTACAAACTAAATTTACTCTGAAATAAATTTTTCTTTCAAGTGTTAAACTCTTTATTTATTTAACTATTGATTTTTAAAATCCAAAACTAGGCTTTATATATTTTTCATCAGATCAATAATTTTCGAAAACGAAGCATAACATAGAATATCAAAATTTATAACATGATATAATAATAAATGATATCAAATTCATTATTTTGTAATTCTTAGTTTTGGAAATTACACTTATTTTTCATTACAGTCAAGTTATAAAACTACTTAAAATTTAAAATTATTACTCAGTAAAATATCATCATAGATATATTGCAATCATTCATTGAATGTGTTCAAATGAAGTGAAAGTTTAAAATGGTTATTATTATTAATTTTAGCTTAAAATTTCTTCTTCTGGGGGAATAAATTGATTATGTTAGTGAGTTTTATATGTTGAACATTATATACGTATTTTATGAAAGTATGCACAAAATTACAGTTCGTTTGTGTATGGATATAACTAGTACAAAAAATAACTTTTGAGTGTACTAATAATAGAGGACTTATTTGTAATATGCTGATGAACGCAATATGTTGAAGACGTATTTGCAATATGATGTATTTATTATTACTTATCCATAGGCCATATATCAGTAGAAGGCTCGAAAGTATTGTGAATGTACTCAATGAGGACAATCTAAAATCTAAATGCTTAACTAAAATAAGTTTCTGCAATTTGTAAGCCTCCAAGAAAAAATCTGCACTAAAAACTGCAAATAATAAAGTAATTGACAATATTTATTTTAAAAAAAATTTAAAAATTTATCAATAATGAATGAATTGAAAAATATATCTTTTCAGTAGTTCCTTTCAACAACCCCAGAAGTTAAGACTATTTTATGACTAGTCCGAGAGAGAAGTCTCTTTTAGACTAGTTGTTAGATGCTAGCAAAAAGAGACCGGACAACCTTTCTTCCGACCCGGTGGACCAAAGTTCTAAACGCCACCAGCCACTCCAAGGCAGAGCTACTATCTCCTGTTCCTCAGATCGGAAATCCACACAACGCTGAAGTGGTGACTCAGAACTTGAACACTAAATGGTAGCACAGCCTAAACCTACTGGTTGCATATGCCCCTGACACAAAACGCTTGCCTCTGTGATCTATTTAAGACAATCCCAAATAAATCACAACTAGTGATCTTCCGGATACGACGCACGTATCAATGCGACCCACCACTCAACTGAGACAACCGATGACGCCAAACGGAAACTGTCCAAAGCCAAGCTCATTGCAACAGGGAAGGGAAAATATTAATTGCAGTAATGGCTAGAAATATGACCTTCTCAACAAATATCAGTTCGAGTGTTTCTCTTTTCATAAACTGGAGGGAGAATATGCGGCTCTCATCAACTACCCCAGAAGTTGAAACGCCTCAATAACTAACCCGAAGGGACGTTTAATTTTAATTTTCGGGCGTTATATTTGCAAATGGATGTAGAGCCAATTCAGAATAACTATATACTTTTTAATTTAGCTTGCATTAAGCATACTAAATTGTTCAGCCTCTCTAGATCCATTGTGTATCATAAAATATCTTTTTTTCTTTGTTTAAAGCGCTAGTGCAATTATCAGCAGTTGCAGTTTCTTTTTTTTTTTTTATTTCCAATGCATCAGGCGATACAGACATTATCCTAAAGCCGAACAGAGATCAAAAGAATACAATATACAGAGACACACATCAATCTCAAGAGCAGAAAAAGAAGTAAAACATGAGAAACGTATAAAATCAAGAACTTAAATTGTTCTCTGGCCTCCCAATATCGGGAGTAGATACAGCTCTTCAGGAAAGCTGAACTGACGTGGAGATAACCAGCATTCTCATCGCCGCACCACTGCAGCAAAGCTTGCAAGCCGGACTATCCACTATCCGAAATAGGTAAAGATGAGCATATAAGCAAATAAAATAGCAGGAGCAGTTGTCATTGGTAAAACACAAAGATATCTTAAAATACATTGTGTTTTAGGAAACACTGAAGAAAATAGGAAAGCATTTCTTTGTCAACTTTTTGTGCATTGTTTATCCAAGCCTCTTTTAAAAAATGTAATTCTCGGAAAAGGGTATCTATACTTGAAAGTAGTTCACATTTATATTTTTGAGTGAGAACAGTAATATCTGCATCAGTTAAGTTTGATTCAACTTAATATTTTGGAGCTACTATTTGTAATTTCCATGTATTATTATTTTACCTCTCAAAGAAAGCATCCAGTACTGAAATAGGAAAATACAAATAAAGTAAATATATATTTAGTCAAAAAAAGTACATAGGATCATAAATGCGTACTTTAGCATGATTTTGCTCAAAAGCAGGAATTCTTCGAATACAAAATGATAGCTCATTGGAAATACCACTGTCTCCTTCAGACATTTTGCCCTCTGTATAACTGTAGAACAGAGCAGCTTTTACTTTTTTACAACTTTGTTTTTAATAATTTTCTTTACAGCGTTCAATCAGCTCATTTTGTTTGTTTTATTTATTTAATTATAAAAGTAAAGTTATGACACACTGTCTGCAAATGCTTTTCAAGAATATTGTCTTCTGTATTCACCAAAATATTTAATAAAGCTTCAAATTTAATTTTATTTATAACAGTTTCATCTCCATTATCATCATCACCTTAGGAAATAAAGTGTTAAGAACACCTTAGTAATTTTGCTACGTATGCAGTTTTATGTAATGTAATAAAAGAAGTCTAACCCAGTAGGAAAAAACCAAGTAAACTTAAGAGAGGGAATCGTAAAGATTTATTTCGGTTGAGAAATAAACGAGATACCTGAATAAAATTTAGTCTGTATATGTGTATATTACTATAACCAGAGTTGTTAATGTTGATTTATGTTGTTTCAGGAAACCGTAGATTGAAGTAAAAAGCAATATGTAGGCAATAGAATACGATCTGCTTATTTCTACAATGACGGTCTTCGAAAATTTAAGATAATCTAGGAGAAATTTATAACTTTGGATGATGACTGTGTAGAGAAGTCTTGAGAATAATAAATATAAATTAAGCCTCTATTTCAAATAGTTTTATCAATAACTAACACTTAACGATACTTGCTGTTACTGTAATATGCGGCTTCTTGAAATCAAACAAATCTTCATGAATATTGTAATATATAACATAACCTACATAAGAATTAATACGTAGAACAAAACTTATCTAAATAACTTGGTTGTTTCTTAATGATAAATATAATCTTCTGATATTCTTCTCATAGTGTTTATATTTCAATAAAATAGCTCACTCTCTTTATTCCACTTCTATTAAGCTTAAGAACTTCCAATTTGCCCAACATAAATTGTAAATGGAAATACTTTTGTTTCAGTATCATGAAACTGAAATAAACTATAAAAAGAATAAATACTGAAATATCTGTATTTAAATTTACTTTATAACGTATTGAAAAACATTTCGAATTAACTTTTTCTCGTTTTTTTTGTTTTTACGAAAGTAAAATAAAAAAGTAATAAATTAATTCTTTTTAATATAATTTATTTGCAAACTCTTATGTTTGGTTTAAAATAACAATTATAACAAAATTAATGAAACACAAAAGAAAAAGGAAATTTCATTTAAGTAATCATAATGTTGCAAGAGCAAGTAAAATCCGTCAGCTACAATGGTTATTGACGAAGTTATCCTTATAAAAATAAATGTAACTTGGATAATAATTTTTTGTGTTAAAAACATTAATCACGCGTTCCTTTCGAAAACATCAAGAACACTTAAAATCTCAAACACTAATTAAGGTGGGCCTTTTTTTTATAAACAACTTTAGAAAATAGATGTTCACTGTAGAAGAAGAAGAATTGTTAGCACAGAAAAATAAAACAGAAACATTCACCGAAATGTATCAAACAAAATAAGAGAGAATCCCGCAACTCATATGTATTAAAAAATTGTGTTGAAGAAGTAACGATGCACACCGAAAAGTACTAGACTGCAACAAAATATCTCATTATAGATATCGGTAAGTTTCGTGTAAAAATAAAAAGAAAAACCCTGTCACACATTCATTTTTTTTACTTAACTTGAGCATTATGTTTAACCCAATCATTTTCTCCGTTACTTTAACAAATTTATTTCTGTTACTAGATTTTCAACTATATTTTCCTTTAAAATTGTCATCTACCAATTCTGTACTTGAATAGCAACCTTGTTATTGAAACTTTTCCGATACAAAAGCATATACTTCTTCTTAAAACTATTTATTCAATAGATTTTTTCTCCCTTTATTTATATTTGTCTTATTTTTAATTTTATATTTAATCAACTTCTCTTTTTAATTTGTATTCGGGTCAATTTCAATTTGGAATTAATGAAATTTATTTAATGGAATTGATAGAATTTCATTTAATATATTTCTCTCTTTTTAAACTAATATTTTCATTTGAACTTACTTGACAAGAATTTCAAGGGAGAAACCTTAAAGAAATTGCGTATATATTTTGTAAATATAATCATTTAAACGATTATTTCATACAATTCTACAGTCAAGAAGTCATGGTCGTAATATCACGGTTGGCTTTCTTTCCATCGAGTTGTGAATTCGAATTCTAACTCAACGTAGTAACTGTTTAATTACAGAATATGAGCACGAACGATGAGGAGACTAATTAAACGGTCAAGTTGAAAGTAAGCTCCTAGAATATTCCCAATGACAAACGGTTCAACCAAGATTTAGCAAAAAATAGGTTACGGAACCATTCGATTAACTGTCGTTTGTTTATTCCTTGTGATGTCTGATTAAGCCTCCACTTTTTTTTTTTTTTTTTTTTTTTTTGTACAACTTCTATGTGTGTGATAGTAATAATAAGGACAGTAACAAAAAGCAAAATAACATAAATATCAAGCAATGTGCAAATCTTTTTAGCATGTGTATATATATATATATATATATATATGTGTGTGTGTGTGTGTGTGTGTGTGTGTTTGTGTGTGTGTGTGTCTCTCTGTGTGTGTATTCATACTAATAAAAGGATAAAGTAAATAATCGTATACAATGCGAATTATAAATTTGAAATTTATAGAAAAATAAATTAATCCGATTTAAAATGGAACTAAAATTAGTAAATCAGATATTGGGCCATTATTATATCGGTAACACATAAAATTGTTGAAGCACACGATGCAGAAATTCAGAAATTCAAGACTGCAGATTCAAAATGAGATAAAGCGAAACTGCAGGAAGGACAAAAAATTCAAAATAGAAAATAAAGTCATTCATAAAGCTGTTTTGACTCTGGTCAGAAATTTGTAAATTTTCTTGTATTATGGATCCAACCATCCAACTCGGCATAATTTACTTATTACCAAATGATGAAAACCAAAATCAAAAAAATGTACACACACATACATATATGTATATAATTTTTAATATTAATTAGAAAATTTTAAATTATACAAATCATACTAAAATACAGATTTGGACTTCTCTAGAGAAATATGAAAAAAGTTATAATAATTAATGATTAAATATTGTAAAATTAAATAAAAAGAATCAGTGCATTAACAAAATAACCATAGAAAATTAACAAATTATAAGCATGCAAACTAAAACTATGCAAATATAAAATGAAAAAAAAAAAAATCGAAAGTTTACTAAAATGAAAATTATATTTAATAGTTTTAGTTAAAATAAATAAATCATTAATTAAAAATTACAAATTAGGTTGAAACACAACTACCCAAAAAATAGCGCATCTCAAGAGGAAAGAAAAGTTTGATTGATTGAATTTAATAAGTCCTCACTTGAAACAACACGACTGCAACAGTAAAGAGAAGAAAAGAAAGGAAAAAACCGAAATGGAGGCAATATAATGATCATACTGTCCCATACGTTGAAATGAGAAATGTGTGCATAAGCTATTTTTACAGATACAACCATCACACTTCAGTAATTACATTATCAATATCAGGTAAAATCCAAAAACAATCAAAATTCGCTAGAAGAAGTAGAAATTCAAATTAGAAAAAGGGAAAAGTAAGCAATTACTACATTAAAACCAAAGTAAATATCAAAAATTAAAAAATAATTTAAGCCTATTAATACATACTAAATATAATTTTTAAAATTAAAAATATTAAACATTCATCTCTTGCAATATTGTATTCACCTCCAATATATGTGGAGGAATAAACAATGTAAAAAATGCCAATCTATAAATTGGTTGAATGAATGTATGAGTATACAGAATTTATGAGAAATTACTTTTCGCAAACAATTTTATTTTTTTCGTTATTTGAAAACCTAAGCAAATTCATTTTTTAATTTAATAATTTATGCACTGAGTAAATTTACTTAAAACTACGCATCAAAGAAACTACTCTAAAATTTTGTGTTTTTGTCTATGTATATATATATATATATATATATATATATATAAAGAAAGAGAGAGAAAGAGAACAAGAGAGAAACTTAAGGCTCTAAAAGAAACTTATATGAAGTTTAATATTAATAAGGTTATTGTTACAAGTATGAACATTTTATTATTTATTTCTGTTATCATTTAAAGAATATTATATATAGTCTTTAAACATAAAGTATTAAAACGGATTAAATGTATATCAGAAGGAGGGTTCGCTAGCAATCCTTAGACATTATTTATTTAAATTTTTGAAGAAGATGTTTTACTATGATATTTTTTTAAATGCTTAGATATATTGAAGTTACTTTTTCTTTCCAAATTAATAATAATAAAAATTCAAAAATTTTCTTATACTTTAATTAAGAATTTCTAAATTTGATGCAAAGTAACTTTCAAATAAATGAAGCGGAATGCTTAAATATATTTTTTAAAATTAAAGATTACAAGATTTTTAGTAATATAAGTGACAAAAATTGATCTTTGTGATTCATATATCTGATTAAATTAATCAGATTAAGCGGCGTTAAGAACGTAATGCTTTTGTATAAGGGAACACAGTACAAAAAGAAATTTCTAAATCTTTAAAAATAGTTAACATAAAATTAACTTATTAAAAATGTTTGTCTTAAAATCGTACGAAACAAAGTCGAAATATTTATGGAATGTAACTAAGAAAAAATAGACTGTTGAAAAATTGCGTATAAATTGTATTGTTTTTAATTTTTTTTTTTTTTTGTTTCATTAAGGGCAATTTAGAATATTTTGTGACCTTCCAAGATTTTCAAAAGAATTACATGCAGATTCTCGAGTAGAAGAGAAAAAAACAAAACTTTTTTCTAAATAGTTTGCTTTATTTTAAAGGAAACTTATATCTTATTTATTTCTTCTCGTCAATTTCTACACATGGTATAATGTAAGTATAAATAATTGTTTCACCATATCTCATTTGGCTAAAGACTAGTGATTTACGAAACTGATTTTTTTCCCCCATCTCAAGTACTTTTTCCTGTCTAGAAATACTTTCTGCATCGAACTCACAAAAAAAATATTTTTCAAGACTTTCTTACACTAAAAGTATTCATAGATATATTCGCAAATGATTATAATATTACTCTGAAGCAATAATATACGATTTTTCCATACGATTATAATTTTTTTCTGCGGCGTGTGTGCCATTACGTTATTACAGCACGATTAGAATAACAGTAAGAAAAATTCTGATCCTGGAATGAAGTAATGAAAATTAAATTAAAGAAATGAAAATTAAATTAAAGATTCTTTAAAACTAAATAATTTATGATTGAATTAATTTTTATAATGTTTATGATATGAAACTTTTCAAAACAATCAAAACATATCGAAAAACATGTTGATGCTTGTTTGCGGCCTCCAACGATTTGCCTGTTTGAATAAATTTGATTTGAGGTTTTATTTATCCCATTCACTCCCAGCGTATCACATACGATACACTTAGGTTTGCTCTCCTGTGCCCAGCGTATCACATTAGATACGCTCAGAGAATGCCTGTTGCAGACCAACGTATCAATAGGGATACGCTTGATGAGAACGTTATATTTGATTTTTATAATATTACTAGATTCCGTTACATTATCACGAAATCTATATAAATAGGTTATTTAGAGTATTGATCTTGGTGATATGGGGTTAGATTTAACTTCTGGCTACCAGGAGGGGGTAATTGTTAAAAGCATGTGTTGTGGCGCGGCTCCTTAAATGTAATGTCATGATTTAAAGAGCGCACTTGCTTTCGGTTTGCTTTTTTTCTTTATTGCTTGCTTCTTAGAAGTTCGAATGAGAATTTATGGATGTTTATGAGAGTTAGGACTGTGACATATTCAATTTTTAAAAACAAACGATTGTGATACTTTTTTAAGATATAATGTGTCCAACTTATAAAGGCAGACGATTTAATTTTAATGTGATACTTTTTTAAAGATTTATCTGTTCGACTTTTAAAGGCAGACGATTTAATCTAATGTGATACTTTATTTAAGACATTACCTATTCTACTTTTAAAAGCAGACGATTTAAACTTAAAGTAATACCTTTTTTAATATTCTTATTTAAGATATTTTTTTTTGGCAACACCAGATCATAGTTTTGATTTTAGATAATTTACTGGCAACGGATATGAAATTTAATATTGAGTTTGGTTCCAAGAGATATAGACGAACGTCGAAAAAGTGGTGCTTGTGTAAAATTGTGTCTTGAATTTATGTTTGAAAAAATGTGCGCAATTAAATGTGATGTCCTGAAAACGTCATTTTTATTAATAGTCTTCAATACAGTACAGGGCCTTTAGCAAGAGATGCTCTCAACTGTTCGTTCCATTCGGTCGGTTTTTATTTGTATCGACAGTCACGACGAAAAGAAAGTATTTATCTGAGACTGAGATTTACGAATGAATGAATGAATTTGACAGTGATGTTAGCGAAAGTACTGATAAATCGGCACTTTTTAGTGACTTAGATGATAATTCTGAAACATCAAGTACAGTTATGTATGAATCAAACAATCAGCAATTGGATGATTACTGGAGCTAAAGCTTAAAATCTTTGCATTCTCTTATGTTCAGAGAGAAACCAGGGATGAATGTAGATAGCTCTCTTACTTTAGAAAAATTGCATTATTAAAATTTAGGTCACAATTGATTCATCAGATTCTGAAAAAATATATATAATACAGAGACATAAAAATTCCTAGATCAAACGTCAAACATTCATTACGTTTCACTGTACAGAATTTTCAAAATCTGTACATTGACATTAAAGGAAAAAAAAGGATGAAGGAGATGTGCTCTTTACTCAAAATCTTGCGTGAAACGTCTAAAGTTGACAAAATATGTGTGTAAGACACGTGATGTTGGAATATGCATTGAAGAATGTTTTGAAAAATACCATACAGCAAAATAAGATTCAATTTTTTTTACCTTAATATTCCATGTAATGGTAAATCCTTACACCATGAAATTTATCGAACAAATGTAAGTATATTACATATTTTCAAAAAAGAATTATTTTTGTATAATAATTTTATGTATAAAACACTTAATTTTCTATTTTTTTTTTTTTTTCGTATATATTAAGTTTAATGCATTTTAAATAATATATGCAAAAACCAAAATATTTTAATGAAAAGCCAATTTTAGAGCATTTTTTTTTTTTCTTTAATTTTTTTTTTTTTTTTTTTTTTGTGAATTAGGCTTAACATCTAAAATCGTCCGGGTACGGCGTGACACTCCGCGGTAAGAAGCCGCGGATCCAGAGCAGCACTTCTTTTTTCTCCCTTCGGTAGCGAAAAGGTTATTATACAGTGCAATCAAATACTATTTATATATAAATGTAAATATGATATAACATTATGCATATCTGCAACTACAAATGTAATTATCAAGTTCATATATGATAAATATATTCCTACATGATGTAGTAGTAAACAGGAAAATATCTATTCTAAGTTTAAAACAATATTTTGCTTTTATTTATAGTTTATGGTCTTGCTGACTTATTACCAACTAAAGAAAACTATAAAATATAGTCAGAATTTCTTTTCTAATTTTAAATATATTCTTCTCGTAATAATTTTTTTTACAAATTTCAGTTATGAAAACTGCATGAATTGTTACAGAACTCCAAAGTTTCTAATTTTGGAAAGAAACATTCACCGCTTAGAGATTATTATTGCGTTGTTGTGAATTCTTTCAGCCTGTTAGAATGTTTCTGGGGCATTCTCAGAAATTCTTACAACTTATAGTAGCATGAGTGAGATGTTAAGTAATTAACTTATGGAAACTTTTATAATGGAAAATTGTTGTTTTAGACGAATTACAGTAATTATATGAATAAAAAATGTTACCTTCAGTAAACATAGTTTTGTTACAAACTATTTAAGAACTATTTGTATGCAAGTTGAACAGTTTATATGAAACCAGCTTTATATATATATATATATATATAAGAATGAACTCTTTATTGTCAATAAAGTTTATGTTAAATAATAAAAAAAATTAAGGAAATTAATTTGTTTTAAATTAAATCATTGCACATAAACACAGATATATATATATATATATATATATATATATATATCTGTGTGTATATGTGCAATGATTTCGCATGAAACAATTTAATTTTCTAAGCTTTCTACATGATATAGCAGTAATAATTCCTAAACTTTCTATTATTTAACTTTTTATAAAATGTTCATTCTAATTTCCTGCTACTGTTCCAATTTAGCCTTTAATCTATGAAATACCGCGCTATTAAAATCTGCAAATTCAGCTACACCAATGCTTAGAATCCATAGGAATAATTCTTACCAGATTTTACATCAATAGTCCCTGAGAATCCCTTCATCCAATACCACATGTTCTAAGAACAATCAATTCATCTAATTCCACATAATCTTTGGGTAATTCTTGGAAAATCAAAATAAATCAAAAGCAAGGTAAATTTTGCTCTATTTTGCTTTGGCCATGAAGGCCTAATTGCGCTGTGGATTCCCTCAAAATGTATGTAAAATGGCTTCTCTTTTCATTCAAGAGTAATAAATATATTTGACGCGCATAAAAATGCGTCATAATATATATATATATATATATATATATATATATATATATATACAGCTATTAACTGACAATTATTTGAATTAGTCGTGAGTAAAAATAACTACAAAAATGTTTCTTTAAATTGATTTCTTTATGGGATTAATATTCAATTAGGAAAATGAAAAGTTACATCTTCGTCGTGTTAGCAGTCGCGTTAATTAAATTATCTGCCCATAGTAAAATAATATTTACCATACGTAATTTTTCCACTACCTTGTTTGATGCACGTAATAATAAATTTTCCGCTTCCAAGAAGCAAAAAAATAAGTTTCATTGCGCTTTATATACTGGTTGGAATGTAGTTAAGCCCTACCACTAGGCGAAGAAAAATTGTTTCGTGATAGTTCGCCAAAATTACTCATGGATTTGTTAAGTTAGACTTATTGATGTACACACAGCAATCCTAAAAATCGCTAATTTGGCAATTTTTAGAATTATGCAATTTTTGAATTGAATCAAGAATTAGGCAATTTTTAGAATATATAAATTACAAAACATAAGCCGTTACTTTGAGAAACATAAGAACTTTTACAAATTACAAGGAACACTTAACTTGCTGACGTTGACAAAACTCAAACAGTTAGGATTACAGATATGAAGTTAGTCTCTTGGGATCATTTATCTTGACTAATGCCAAAAGCTAGCTATTACAACACCAATCTGTTATAATCATGCCAAGTAGAAGCTGTGAATAATAAGAATGTATAAAACGTTTTCTTTTTACCTTTTTTTTATTCCATGTATTGTAAAAAGAAGATTCGTAAAAAAGCTTTGAGCGATAAATTATTAAATTTAATACATTTACTTAAATGTAATAAAAATTAATGCAAACGATTAATTATTAAATTCAATATTAGATCAGCAATACATATAATTAAAATTACAGCAAGCGATAAATTATTAAATGATGGATTTAGCGATCTTTTGGCGACTTGGCGTAACATTTAATTCTTTAATTAATGAACTGTAATCAATTAATTGTAATTCATTATAATTAAATTATCGTATTTCATCCAAAACAATCATGTATAGAAAATTTCAGCTCAATTGAGCCCTTTAAAATGTGAGAAAAAAGCTTTAAAAGTTTTGACCCATACAAAGTTACAATATGAGTTAAAGAAACTCATTACAAATGAACTGAACAACATTTTACTGCATGTGTAATTTTCCGAGGCTTATTATTACAAGAGTGGATAAGGTTATTTAATGTAAAGGTCCATACATGATATTTCTTAGGTATATAATTTAAAATCACAAGACACGAAATAAATTATGCATATGTATTTACTGTTATAAATGCGTTTTATTATAAAACTATTTAATAGGTTTTAAGAAATAGGTTTCAGATACATTAATATTATTTGCAGAATTATATTTCTAAACTAACAATTTGTTTTAGTTTTAATAGTAATGAAGAAGAAAAATTTTGAAAAAAATGTAAAAATAGGAAAGTAAGGTCATTATAATTAAATTTCTATTTTAAAATATTTGTCTTATTCTGCACTGATTTACCTTAAGGTATTAAATATCAAATTCCTAGATAGAATAAATTTTCGTTTCTAGTAAATAAATCTGACGACTCTAAAATACCGAAGAAAAATTATAGTAAGATAATTTCGAAATAAGAAATAAAATATTTAACCAAAGCATCACTAGTTATTTTAATTAGCTACTACAATAATTTTAAAGATGTATCATACTCGTAGTTCATGTCTTATAGTCCGTAAGAGTTGGTTAAATAGATCTTAAAAGAAAGTGGACGATCGCTTCAAAAATAAAAAAGAGTCATTCTTTTCGAAGAAAATCCTTTTTATTGGATTTCTTGACTGGGAAGGAGAATAGAAACATGGAACTCTTGCCTATTCTATTGAGTTTACTATTAGATTGAATATTCTACTCTATTTATAACACATTTTCTAGTGCTTTAACTACTATGACTATGTTGTAGAATAAAAAGAATGCCATCAATGTTAAACTATTAAAAGATATTTGCTTCAAATAAGAGGTATTGTGACTGTAAATTTTATTATAAATTATTCAAAAAATTTACTCATATATTGTAAAAAAAAGAAAGAAAGAATTTAATGAATTACAATAGTTTCATACCATGTTCCTTTGAAATAATTGCACAAAGATCTGATTACCCAAGCATTGTTACAGATCAAAGTGTTTCAAAACTGTATGTTGAATAGAAAGTTAGTTATTTGTAACTCGTTTTACCTTTTTTCTAGAAATTGTTTCCGTAACTCAATTGAACACTAGGCATTTTCAGTGTTCAGTTAAATTCTAGAAATATGTGAATCCTCGAATTCTCGAAAATTGTAATCGGCTATATATCAAAGTCAAAGACTGTGTGTTGAGTCTCTCTCCTTTGTCATATAGGGTACTAAAAACAATACGCACGTATGGTATAATGTTTCATTTTGCAATATACCGTTTTTCAGGAGTATTTTATGTTCTGAGATAAAACTTGCGAATCTTCATCATTTTTCCTCTATTAAATGATAAATGAATATGACAGCCTTTGGTATATAATAGTTGATATATTTCTTCTTTGAGTTTCGTTTCCAATCTTCACAATTTCTCCTCAAATGATTAATTTTATTCATCATGATTCCTTAAAATAAAAATGTATAACGACGGTTATATTCATCTTCAGAATCGAATTATTAAGTATCACAGAGAACTGTAGAAATCTTTTTATATCACAATAAATATAATAACTTTTTATATCACAATGTTAGTTACAGTTGTGATACGTAAGTAGA
The DNA here is from genome assembly GCA_019974015.1 of Nephila pilipes. Taxonomy (NCBI): domain Eukaryota; kingdom Metazoa; phylum Arthropoda; class Arachnida; order Araneae; family Nephilidae; genus Nephila; species Nephila pilipes. Next base: position 2,153,000 of record BMAW01006734.1, read on the forward strand.
AATGGTTTGTTTATATTCAACTGATAACTATTTGAATTAAATTGGTCTTGAAGGACTTATGTTTGAAATTCATAATAAATTATAGGTATGGTAGTTGGAAAAATACCTATTTCTAAGTGCAGATGGTGTTGTGATAAGGCGGGTCGGTGTTTTCGTTGTATCATGCCATCTGTTAAACGGAGCCCAAAAAATATGAAATTCTAATAATAGTGTTTTGAATTAACTGACGTATGAACGAATTTGAAACTAATTCATTCATAGGTTAATTTTAGTTGCGACAGTGCGAAGTTATTCTGTTACTCGTCTCGTCTGTCATCTTTAGTGATACTCTTATTTAAAATTCTAACTTTCAACTTAAGTTCAAACACAGATAAAGTTATTCAATTAATTAATTATATTTTAAAAGAGAGTGTAATTATTCACAAAAAAGGGGTAGAATCTCGACTAATACCAAGTCCTTTGCAGAGAATATTATTAATTTCTTTAATATAGGATAAGCGCTTACCGAAATACGATGCGAGTACATGCTTATAACATTCAATCAATCACACAGCGATGAATGCTATCTCAATAAATCTCGTAAACACGCACGAAGACTCATGAAAATATTACACTAGCACCTTTACTTTTACACGACTATATTAGTTCTATTCTGTCCACTCCTGAAATTTATTTAATTTGATCATCATGCTTCATTTGATTGGAAAAAAGTTAATAATTTAGATATAAAGTTAGAAAGAAACCAGGCGTTAGTTAAGGTAAGTTTCGCAGATAGCCCATGTTACAATCATATACAGTTGTCATCATTTTGCGTTGAAATGTCACAGCTGAATATATCTGGATTCATCACTATAGAACGGAAACAAAGCAATAACGAAAATAATTATTGCTTCCAATGAATCGGCTCCGAAGAACATGAAGACGGTCTCATCGACTAAAAAAGTAATTTAAAGTTAAGATTTGAATTATAAATTAAAAGTTATTAAGATTTTTTTTATGTAAAGAACGTCATTCTCATTGACTTTTTAGAAAAGGAAAAACATCAATATTAAATACTATAGAGAATACTATATTCCCATTTCCCACACCTGATAAGAAATCCTTTTGAACCACACTGACATTTTAATTGAAAATCAAATAAGAAACTTAACACAGTTCAAATATGACAAAATTACAGATAATTATTTTAAATATGTTACTTGAATTTTTTTTTTTTTTTTTGAACTGACAAATTATCTGATAGTTTGTTGGGTTGCTTATAAACATTGCAACACTGAGAAACAACATGAGGGCTAATGGACCTTACGAAACTAGAGTATCAACAAGCTGAAACCTGAAGCCCTATCCAAATTTCCACACGCCATTGGAAGGACTTGTGGTCTATACCAGATTTTAAGAGTATCAACCCCACTACACGGTAGATCATTAGTGACATCAGGAGTCGAGTCCCTGACTCAACGGAAACAACTCCAACCACGGGTTAGTAATCATTACCATTTGGTACCGCGGTCATTGATAGATTTCTTACATAGATAGATTAGTTGGCTTTGTGTCTCTAATCTGTAGAAATTAAAAAATAAAATATTTGAATTTGTCTTCAAAAAAGATTTTGGTAGTAGTATCGAAATCAGAGAAAAGTTTGAAATATGTTTGGATCAGCGAAATTTTCTCTTCGTTGATTATCGTTTTCTCCTGAGTCATATAATGACACAGTATAAAACAAAACAAAAAATTAACTATGGTTGGAAGAAACTTTACATTGTCTGATAAAAAAATTATAAATCTCTTGCGAAATAATCACAAGTTCATCATATTTAGTGCTAATGTTATCAATCTCTTTCCGCTGATAATCAAAATAGATTTGATTAGATAACTAATTATAAGGAAAAAATTTAATTTTTAAGTTGAAATCATGTATAAGTTGAAATATTAAAGTTTGCTTCTCTCGCAAAAGATTTAAACTAATATAAACTCTGTGGAAGATATCTTGTTATTTGAAAAAGAAATAACTTAATTTAAATCTTTTGCTACATTCAAATTGAAATTTATTCAAGAATCTATGCATTATTCATTTGTGTTCTTAGAAATCTCTGCTTTCGGTATCTCAATTTTTTTTTTACTTCCCCAAAGACTGCTCTTTTTTTTAAAATAAATCGTGAACTTTGTTATTTGAAAACGGATTTGAACGTACTTGTTTGTAACATAGTTTTCATTGTATATTTCGATGCTTAAAATAGTACGAATAAGTCATGTAAGTCATCGGTTTATTAGATCTAAATAGCTAATGTTTTAAAGGTACAAAATGAGATAAATAAGTTCAGCGACTAGTTTTTATGCTTATGAAAATAGATTTAAATTGATCTGAGATTTTTTTTTAATTCTGATATACACAGCATTAAAAAAAATTAGACAACCCTCATTTTCTACAATCCTCGTTGTTCGTGATCAAAATTGGTACAATGTCAAAACTGGTACATAAACAATAAATAATTTACTATAGTAATGTGAATTAACGTAATTTCAGGTTAAAACTAGTATTATGTTATGATATAATTAAATAAAAAATTATGTAACTGTGTGTGCGTATGTAGTTTATTAGAAACACATAAAAGTATAAGGTAGTAATAAGCCAGATTACTTCGATCTAACAATTAATTTGTGAAACGTCCCCAAACCAGTAAAATAATATCTTACATCTTTAATTTAATTTGTTTTATTTGAATTTTAGTCCAATAAAAAGTATTTTAAAATAACCGTTGTTAGTTCTTAAGTGTAAGAAATTGCGCATGTATATGTGGTGTTAATAAAATAATATCTCAACTTTAAATATACACGTTAAGTCTACCCATTGCAAAATTAAGAAATTATAGTATTTCTGAACAAATTAAATTGAAAATGAGCCTTTAAAGTTCATAATATTTATGTGATTCAATGTTACAATCGCCATAAACACTAGCTAGTCGATAGTAGAATGCATCCTATACTTTTTTCAGCATGTTCTGCTTGATTGATTGATTGTATATTAACATCACATTTTAGAAGCAATATGAAGAAAAATAGAGATGAATATCGTAATTTTGAACCTAGGTCAAGTGACGAGGACGACACCTGAATTGGCACCACCCACACCACGCTAACGTAGCTTCAGCAGATTTAACGCGAATCATCCCAGCTACAAGGCGGGTCTATAGCGACATCAAGACTCGAATCCACTTCTTTGTTCGATTGTAACAAAACTGGCTGCGAGCACTGACCATAACTACCAGGCTGTCGCGACTACTAACATGTTTGATGTTATAATTCTCATTTTCAGTTCTTCAATGTTTGCCTGTAGTGGTGGAGAAACACTTTGTATTTTAAGTTATCCAGTGAAAAAAAATAGCGTTGCGAATTATACTGAGCTCTTTTCGGGGCCACTGATTCAGAACAATAACTGCAACTTTTCAAATTGTAATACCGAACTTGCTGAAAAATTATAGTATGAGTTCTGTTACGAACCGGATATAATTCTGTTGGTTATGGAATTGAATATTTATAGTTTTATATACATCAAATTATCGTTTTAAATTTATATTCTTCAAAAGGTTTGTCATTTTGTGATAATAGCTTTTACAGGGTTACTTTGTAATAATAGCAGGGTAATATTGAAATAATAACTTTTTAAAGTTATAAGAGCCTTTTGTAAGCACTCTGTACTTTTCATTTTTTCAACAACGAAGTGGATCGAAGTTATTAATTGTTAAATAATATAGATTCTAAAAGAAATCATTTTCAGTATCATGGCAAATATTTTTAGCTGGTGAAAATAATAATGCAGAATCTTCGATTTAAGGCTTTCATGACATGGGGAATCTAAATATCTATATCTCATGTTTACATCATATGTATTCATTATGTGTGTATGTGTAACTGTATTTGATAATTCATTATTTTCATAAGAATATTACTTTTCGTCATTTGTGCTTATGGTATTTGTAAGTAGCTTACTATTATTTGATGTGAATAGATTTTAAGATTTTTAAGAACAACATATTTTATCGTGAAAAAATTGAAACATTGAGCAAACCATTTGTAAACCCTAATAACTGAGATGAATTACTTAAAACGCAGTGATAAATAAGTCTATTAATAAGTCCCATGAAAACAAAAATTGTAAAATGAAAAATGTATTTTTCGAAATAATTTAACAGTTCTAAATGCGTTAATTTATTAATCCTACAACATCCTTAGCTATTTTCCCTCGAGTCATGAAAATCAAGACAAGGAAATCAGTTTTAATGAGATTTTCAAACGTTATTGGTGTCTTTTTAAAGACTAAAAACGAAATAACTTTTAATGAACTACCAAAAACCGTCTTCATTAACTTCGATAATTGCTCTTTTAACTTTTAAAATATATATAATAACCAGTTCTTAATTTACCAGTATTTTAAATGCTGCAAGTAGCCATTTTAATTGTTGAGCATTAGAAGTATAAAAGAGAATGGTGTTTCTTAGTCCTATATCGTGCTATACAATTCTTTTAATATGCTTTAATTTTAAAACTTAATTATTATCATATATTAGAAATATATTTACATTCCAATTTTCTTGAATTGAATGTATTTCTACATGTTAATATGGTGTATAAATTATTGGTTATGTCTACAATTTTTAAAAAGACCTACTACTACAAAAGAAAATATAATAACTTTAAATTATTCCCCGACACTACTAAACATCTCAGTTTGCTCGAAAAATAAAGAAATTGAATGCATACTTAGGCAGTCATTTGAAAGAGAATATGCTTAACAGTGGTGATTGAAATAAACAGGTATACGCGTTATCATGGCCAGAGGAGGCCAAACTCATTACTAATTTATTATCCCTAATTCAATGACACTTCAGTAATTTATACATAAACACAACACATACATATACACACACAAACACAGATATATATATATATATATATATATATATAAAGAGAGAGAGAGAGAGAGAGAGCGTGGTCGTGGTCATTTTCGTTGCACTGAAACCAGAACGAAGTTGTTTCCTTTTTTTTTTTTTTTTCCAAATTACCGTATTTTTATAATTTTAATGCTAATACTACACGAGAGGTGAAAGTGGATGACACTCATGCGGGAAGGAGCAACAATCAAATTTAATGAATTTTTCTTCTATTTCTCCGAAGCCCACTTTATCTTATGTATTTTAGAATGCTTTAGAAGCTTCCCCCCGTAACTTAATTGATCAATATAATCTACTTATCTAATTGCGTGATATTGCTTAGTTAAACAGTTGTTATTCTTTCGTTATACATGCTTTTACTGATGCTTCTGGATCCTTAATGAATTTTTAAGAAAATGAAAAGCCCGATATCATTTAAGACCACTATGATTGAAAGTAGTACACTTACACACGAGAGGTGAGATGGAGGTCACATATATATGTGTGTGTGTGTGTGTGTGTGTGTGTGTGTGCGTGTGTGTGCGTGCGTGTGTGTGTGCGTGTGTGCGTGTGTGTGCGTGCGTGTGTAGACAGTAAGGATGAGATTGTTCATCCCTTTAATCCACGATTTATTCCGTTCTGCTTCTGTGCCGGCCATGTCCAGGGGTAATCCCATGTGGTCTTTGCAGGATATTCAACGAAGAGGCGCACGAGCTATATACTTAGTTTATTAGAGAGATGATGAAGAGTAGCATTTTACACTATGAATGACGAATGACCCACTCCATCGATCAAAATAGATGGCGGCCCTTTAAACCTATACTGGCGAAGGACGCTGAATAAGGGTTCGAGTTTACTTCCTGACGCGGGTAACGCGAAAGAAAACAGAGATGGAAGTGGGGAAAGACAGAGGATGAGAACGTACAATTCTACCAGTTTTCCTGACAGAGTGGCGCGCATGTTTGCCATCACTAGGACTCTGATTCTGTGCTGCCATCCTATCGAGTCATCGAAACTGGTTTTTGAAATTGAAAAATAAAATGAATTCTTTTAATAATTATGAAAATCCTAATACGTCATCAATAATACTTAATACACATAATTATATGAATATATATATATATATATATTAACTGTATAATACATATATATCATACACATATATAGAGATATAATATCAAATCATACAATTATATACATATATATATATACACTAAAACAATTACATACTATATAAGTGACAACTCAAGTTTTGTATGTAGTATGTGTTGTGTATGTCGTGTGTCATATTAGTAGTAGTGATATCTGGTTTTATATGTATAGTTTATATTAGTATATTCTTAGTTAGTATTTATTAGATATATATAGTTTTAAGAACAAATTACTTTTTCATGTCAGCTTGATACTCGTGAATTTCTCTGGTGCTCTTTTAGCTTTTCTTACAACAGCTGAGCAAACCATCTCAGTTCTCATTTCTTTTCTCACACTTCATTTCGCCAACGGTTTTCCTCTTAAATTGTAGTCAAGGAAGAAAAAATGGAATTTTAATAATAGCTTAAGATTTAATGGGTGTCTGGAAACATGATAAGATTCCGGAAAATATCAAATTAAAGTATAGTAACTATTTAATCGATAACTGGTGCAATTTATTAGTCAATGTCAAAAAAATCAAAATATTTATTAGTTACACTGTAGTACTGTGTATACTTTTCGTCTTCTTTGATTTGAAAAAAATAATATTATGGTATATTAATTTTTATTCCAATTAGCACTCAAATCCTCATTTTTTGAACCCTATTTTTCAACAACTATTCAATCATACTTTTATTTAATCGAAAGGAACCTTAATGTACAATACATTGAAAGGCAAAGTATATATAAAAGGATATGTTAGTAAAATGCAAACAGTGGCAAAAGCTATGAATGAAAGAGATATTAAATGTCAAATTAATTAAATCGTACAATTAATAAAATTTAAAAATTACATGTTAATTAACTAAGTAAGCTTAACAGTAAAAAGAACATATTTTTCTTATGTGCATTTAATCAGTAAATTCTCTGCAAATTTTCTTGTCAAATTATGTCGAAAAATTTACACTTGCTTGAATAATTCACAAATACACAGTTAAGAAATGTTGTGAATGTAAAAAATATTACAAGTAATTATTCGAAAATTACTCTATTTTACATAGATGTTAACGAAAAGGGTATTGTAACTTTAAAACTTTTTCTTTTTAGAAATCAAGGTTGCATTAATCTCAAAGTTTCTTAATTAATTCTTCAATGTTTGAGCTAATCCTATAAACATTAAGGTTGTGCATAATTCTAGTGAAAACAGTATAAGAATTAATAACATAGTGTATTGAAATTTGAATTTTGACGGTTTCTGTGGTGTGTCTGCTATTCATAATTAATTGAAGATATCACATATTTCTACCAGAATATGTATTCGTAGTATATTGTCTATGTTAGAAATAGATAATAAATAGTTTTCCAGATATAATTAACCAATAATTGTCAATTAACCAATTTTAAACCATGTTTGAAGAACCAATAATTAGGTGATTATTACCTATTTTTTTACTAATGATATTAATGCAAGTCCCTGTTATATACATAAAATGTACGAAAAGAATATCTTAATTGAATAATGTAAAATAATTTATGTAATATAAATCTGTCTCATACTAGAATAGGAAACGAGAAGTGATTAAATTACTTTCACTGGTCATCTTCTAACCGCACTATGATTACATTATCAGGTATAAAACCAAGAATAATCAAAATTTGAAATGAATAGAAATTGAAATTAGAAAAAGTAAGGCAAATACATCAAAAAATAAATAACAACAATCTTAAAATATTTTTAAACGTACTTAATGTTAATTTAAAAATACCCTAGTAAAAA
>BMAW01006734.1:2163395-2194218 GCA_019974015.1 Nephila pilipes
CGAAGTAAATATAATTTTTATCTCTTACAGTACAACTAAGCTCACGTCTATCCAATATGACGTTATTAGTAAAAATAAACACCAAACTAATGATTAATTGAATTAATGTAACCAACTAAATTGAAATAATGTACTAAATTTCATAATTGTGCAAAATTTATATTTTACTAAAATTAGTAAAAATGGTCTACAGAATTCATACAAGAAATTTGGGTCTCCCTCCGTTGTCCAAAATGAAAAAAAAGGAAAGTTTTTTTTTTTAACGAAACTAAAAAAATATACAATATTAACGAAGAAAACTATCACAAAAATAGCAAAACTATACCTATATAAACAGACATATACGCTTATCATCTTCATCATATATGCTTATCACCATTCACCTTAGAATTCGATTTAACAGAATCAAACCACCACTATTACTTCTAAATTGTCTCAATAATTTTTAAACCTTTTTTAATAAAATGCACAGGGTAATTTGAATTAATACAATTAGCGATAAACTTTTTTATAATTAATATTTTTTGTTTGTTCCCGCTTATTAAATTATTATAGCAACTAAAGCACATCAAATGACTAATAATTTGCAATAGTATACATAGTTCTTGAATGTTGCTCTGCCCATAATTTGAAGATGTATAACGTGAAGAAAGATAGAAAAATACTAACTATAAAGCTATAGATAATCTTATAAAAAGTAGTATACTTTTAACATTCTACGCGCGCATAAAGATATAGAATGCATGCGTTTTCATACTTTTTAAATTTAATTAAAAATGCAAGAATGTAAAGAATTAATAATGATAAAAGAAAAATGTAGCAATAGTATATATAATGTTTTTAATTGAGTTGCATTTATTATTATAAAGTTCATTTTATAATTAATTAGCTCTCTTTGTATACGGTAAAATAAAACTTAAAACTAATGTAAGTCTCTTTATCAGCTTACAATCAATTTATAAGCGAAGTAATATTCGCATGTTTCAATTTGCATAAAACGTTTTTTTAATGCTTGTCTCGTACTACCACATTCCTCAAAACTCGAAACTTAAATCTACGTATTGCTCATAACAATCCTTCCATATCGGTCGTTATTTTAATGCAAGTTCTTTTACTGAAGAGAACTGCTGTTGCAAAAATATATCAAGTATATAGTCTGTAAAGACAAGAAATGACTATTAATTTATATTCTACAATAATCTTTACAGTACGAATATTTATTTATTTATTTCCATAATTTAAGTAGTGATAACCAAGTGGTCATAGTAGCTAGCTCACGGACGATGTTCTTTCAAGGAAGTTGTGAGTATGAATCTTGATGCCACTAAAATCCAATTTCGTCATATGACTGCTGTGCGTTAAATCAGTCACGGCTCAAAATGCTCGTGTTGAGATAATGAGGAAGTTAAGAAAATTGAGTACCAACTCAGGATTCACTGTCGAAACTTGATCGTGGCTCAAAGTTACGAGGTCTGCCACCAATACTCTTGGTGTTGCTGCTAAGAACGACATTAATCAATTCTTCTACTTCATACAACGAATTTTTACTCATAGGGGAAAATTATTTTCAAGTTCAAACATTCTAATACTACACATTACAAATTCTTGAATTCTTAAAAATTGTTATGCGTGGAATTGAATTCATTTTTAGAATTTTCTCTAAGATGTTTTGGTATTGCAAATTTAAGTTATAATTTAATGTAATCTATTCTAATCGTTTTATGTTATTAAGTATTTATAATATAGGTAACTACTATTAAGTTAATTTCTATTGAATTTCTGATACAAATAGCTGCAATCGTAAGAGAATAATTAGTTAATTTGTAGAGAGATTTAAAGATTTGAAGTCTTAAGCTACTATTAAATTTCGTATTTTCCATCTTTTAATTACTGTTGAATATCAACATAAAATGCTCTGAAGTAGGATTTGTATTCAATTCATCTGTAGACGGAATTCCAACGTTTTTAAAGAGTTTACAGTTTAGAACCCCAGATTAAAGATGTATTGTATTTCTTTTCTGTGTTTGTATTTGTGATTTACTGAAAGAATCTGTTACATTTTGTAATTGAATTATTCAGTAGTCCTCATTGGAATCAGAAACTAAATATCGAAACTTATTTTTAATTAATAGCTTCCTTTGATGTCTTTTGAAAAGTTAATGTATATAAAGAAATATAAAACAAATTTTGAAATATTTCCGCAGATGATTTAGTTACTGTTTTGTTCATAAGTACATTCTTAAGCCAAATTCAAACATTTTACTCTTTTGATGTTCTTTCATACCCTACTCAGTTTGGATAAAATGTTTCGTGTTAATATGTATGAATTATGCATTTCAAAGAAATAGTCAAAGTATGAAAATATTTATTAAACCCTTTGTAAAATTTAAGGCGAATACATAAACAAAACTTTATAAAATGCAAAGATCACCGTTATATTTTATCTTAAAGCGCTGTAACTCTTTCTTCGGAACTTAAAATAGATTTCTAAGCATATCGTTTATTATATAAATACACAATGCTTTTCTACCATTAAATAACATTTCTCTCTCTATTTCAAATCTCTAATATAAAAATAAAACCAACTACAACAAATTCTATAAAGCTCCTTTTTGATAAGAAGTAATTTCTTAATTTTGCTGCATTGATATATATATATATATATATATATATATATGTGTGTGTGTGTGTGTGTGTGTGTGTTTCATAGACCCAGCAAAAACTCTGCTGCCCGAGTACCATCCTGTACATATCATTTCAATAAAACTCCCTCATTATAATATATCAACAGAACACAGTGAGGCCCATTTTCCTGCCTATGGTAATCAATAAAATGTTAGAATAAAGCTTGATATTTTGTATACAAGTACCAGCTCAAACCATTTGATTAAACGAAGTTACTTTTGGTAATAAATAAGAATAAAAGAACAGGTATTTTCAGTATCTAATAATTGAACTCCATTGAGTTTATTCGAAAATGAACTTTGCTGTAAGCATTACCTGATTATAGGCCACTGATTTTGAACACATAGCCAGGCCTTCTTTCAAGATAGGAAATGCCTGTAACAGACAATAAAATATTAAATTAAAACGATACTTTATATACAAACTCAAATCATTTGATCAAACGCTTAGACTTTTGGTAATAAATAAAATTAGCTGAAATTTATTTTTCAGTGTCTAAATATTAAAGTCGGTTGAGATTATTTGAACTACCTTTACACTGGACATTATACGGTCATCGACCACTGATTTTGAGAACATATCCAGGCCTTCTTTCGAGGTACGAAATGCCTGTAATAGACAACAAAAAGATCAATAGTTACAATTGTGATACTTTGAATACAAATACCACCGTAAATTAATTCATCTAACAATAAGACAAATACGAAAAAATCAATTTCAGATATTTAAATCGATAGGGTTGATTTTAACTAACTTTGTATAAGACATGATAAGATTATTTTCCACTGATGTTTAGCAGCAGTGAAGAGTGAAGGATGAGAAATCTGCATTAGTTTTCTTTCACCAAGCATCGACATCATTATAAGCTGTAGAAATGGTCATGGTCGCGGACTTGTGGCCAGCCTTGTTTCTGTCGAGTCCTGAGTTCGAGACTTGATGCTAGGAAGATCAGTAGTGTAACGTCTCTGATGCACGGTAAATCTGTTGAAGCTCCATGTCTTCCCATTTGTGTGGTGTAGAAGTTTGGTGAGAGAAATGTCAGGTCAGTTGTGGTTCTCGTCACTTGTCAATGGTTAAAAAATTTTGATGTCCTTTGCCAACAGCCCTAATGACACTTTAAAGTGTGACGTTAATAAACATTAAATCCATTCTACAGTAACCTCTATTTTAGAGTAATGGAATCTGAACCGAAGGTTTGTGCGTTAAAGTTACGTCTTTCCAAGGACTATAATGTAACTGGACTGGCGCAATGTCTTATGTTAGCGAGTTCAGGAAGTTAACAAAGTGAGATTTTAAGTATGTTGTCCTTGTCATTTAAACAAGTTTCAAAATTAAGAGGACCGTCACCAGCAGCTCTAATGTTTCAAATGCCACATCAATAAGCAATCAATCAAACACTGCTCTTCAACTCTGAAACTCAGAACCATCAAATAGGTAGTATCCTCCAAATATTGAACACAATAGTTTTAGTGTAAAATTAGGGCCCGAAACCATAATTAGACCTGATTGCCATCTATTAAGGAACTTTCAGCTTCAATATCGGATCTATTGCTGTCTTTAAAAATCGATAAGAAATAAATATTAGATCTTAATGCGAAACAATGATAGGAAAAAATTAAAAAATGAATCAATTTGGATCAAACAAATGAAACATACGAACACTGCGAATTTATGAACTCGGGGAAATTTTAATCATTCCTTCTATTAAGAATTTGCATGGCTTAAGAACCGAATATCTCGGAAAGGGTTAACCACTTTTGAGACACGATGGCTCAAATTGTTCGTTTCGATCCTCAGATTAACACAATTACGAGCAAATCTGACAATATGCAAATGTGTTTACAGGCCAAAAGTTCGAATTTTCTTAGCATTTTTTAAACTTTTTATCCCGTTTTCAAGGCCACAATAGACATCTGTACACGCTTGAGCAATATTGTTGGGCATGGCTTGTTGGGTAAGGCCTCTACTTTCATTGGGCTCTTATGTTACGCTTTCAATTCCTTTTTTCATCGCCGTTTGTCACGCTTGCACATTGTCTTTTATACTGTATTAATAGTTTGGTGTTCAGTGATTAAATTATGATTTAATATGTAAGTTATTTAATTCAAATGGAGTGCTACACGTCTTATCCCATCGGCCATACCGCCGCTGATGACAGAGAGCAGGCTTGTTAAAATATATTGGGTGCTGTTAAAAATGAGAAAAAACAGTCTAAGAAGTGTCTTAAAAATTTGAAACTTTCTACCTGAAAACATATTTGGATAAGGCCACATTGAAACATAGCTCCTAATAGAGTTAATATGAGGGTCGAGATGAACAATTTGAACCACTTTGTGTCAAAATTAGTGAAACCGTACAAAAATATTGTCCTTGTTAGAATTTTTATGTATCTAAATTGTATTCCGTACTTGGCTAGTTAAAATATCGTTAAATGCTACATGCATTCAGCATCGATATATCAAATGATATTGTAACTCATTTTTTCGAGTAATGCTGTTAAAAGTAAAGTTTTATGATATGATAATATGGGAATTTTGAAGAATTTTACCGTGAAAACTAAGGCTTAAATTCCGTTGGCTGGTACTGTGGAGAATTTCGAAATTTTAAATTGTAAAATTCTTTTTTAGAAGTAAACACATGTACGTTGAAATACAAGTTATATTTTTTTTAAAAAAAAAAAAGCTTCAAAACTATCTCGAATAAAAAACCCAATAAAGTAAGAGATTTCATTTAAAATTACCTCCGTTGTTCTTTTTGGTGCATTTTAAGATTTATGCGTTTGTTAAGCTAAATACTTAAGGTATGTAGTATCATTCCCTTTTTCAAAATGTTCTTAAATCTTGTTAAAACGTTTACAGAGCTTGGAAATTTTCTTTCGATTCTTGCAATTTCATGGTCTTTTTTATATTAATCTGAACATAAAAGTACATTTTTAAATTTAATTTCCCTCAAAATGTCATCCTTGTTATTTATCAAACAACAAAAATGTTTATGTATTCAAAAAGAATTTAAATTATTCATTTGACTCCAATTTATTTAATATTTGATGTGAGACAGCTTTTGGTAAAATATGGCAAAAGTAAATTTCTAAATATATTTCCTCGCATTACTATAATTTATCTATAACTATATCTTAGTATTAATTTTTGCTTACAGGTGTAATTTTATAGTTTAAAATAATATATCAATATAAAATACTATTTTCCTGGTGGCATTTTCTCATCCGATGCTTTTCCGTATAATAAAGAAAATATAGTAAAATACGTCTTCAAAAATAATTTTTTTCCAAAAGCCCCAACTCATATTTTGTTGTTGTTTTTAGCAAAGTGCTTTCACTGTCATTTCAGTTGCTTTGCTATGATACAGAAAATACAACACAACAGTAAAAGTACTACGGAAGTAAAGGCTGTTTAGGTTTACAAATATTATATATCAAATCGTAGCTTTGATAAATACTGCATATATTGTTTCTTTCTGAGCTATTTTGTTCCATGCGACTTCAGTTATTATGACACAGAATACGTATTTTCAGGAACATGAAAAATATTTAATCGCGTGAATGATTTTACCAACAACATTCATAACGCTTATACTATAGTCACTGCATTCCCTTGTAAGTACAAATATTCCAGTTGTTATTGTTTTCAAAGTCCCTTTACATGCTGTTACTTGTTTATTTATTTAACGCTTTCCCACTAATTATTTTTATCTTACACAAGATTCAACAACTATGACTGATACACTAACGCACTTGTAGTCAATTATTTTGGTTCGGTAGCCACTTTGTGGTAGCAGAATCTAACAACGGGCCGCCTTTTTAAAAATAATTGTATTCATTAGATAACTTTGTATTTCATAAAATGTTTAAAGTGTACATTAAAAATGAATAAATCATTAATTAATTAAAACAGTGGTATTTTATTCGATTTATTTTTTGTGCTAATTGCTTATCGTCTACAGCTGAAAGCATATTTAATTTTAGAATCAATTTAATGTGACAAATGCGCTTCTTCCCTTTTTTCTATATTTTTTAATGAGGAGGGAAATAGATGGTTGAGATTCTCATCACAGTCTGCAAGTTAATGCTTATCAAGTAGCATCTATATTTATTCTTGTTGATCTTCAAGCAAGAAACATTTTGACCACAAATATATTTAGACCCAAAAATAAAAAAAAAAACTTTCCAGGCAAATATCTTCATACGTGGAAGTTTTCAGCAGAAAAAATTTTATAAGTCAACTAATGCCTCAGCATTAAACATTTCCTTCACAACGTGTGATCTGACAGTATGGCAATTAATTCATGCTGCAGCTCCTCAGGTGATGTTTCAATATAACTAAGCAGTGATGGAATACATGAGTGAATTTAATTTAGGCGAGATTTTGTAAATTCCTGATTTCTTTTTGTGACCTACCTCCACCTGACAACTCTACAGGTAATCCCTAATGTTAGCAGAAATACTTTCACGTGTGTTCTGTTTTCTCATTAAAGAGAAGTGATAAAGATTACCTTCTCCTGCTTTACTTGCTCGGGAAGAAAGTCTCAGTTTCTGAAGGATTTTTTATGTCTTAGCGGGCAGCAAAAAAACTGTTAGTGGGGTTGCATTTAGCAAGCGGCCGCTATTTGCGTATTCGTGCTCTAACATGTTACTACTTCAACTATTGTTTATGATACAGAATAAACACATTTAAAAACAAACAAAAGTGATGTATTTTGGTTTGTAGAGTAATGTAATCCTAACCGATTGATAGCAAATCCAAGCCTTATCAATTAACCTTTACGATTCGGTAGTACATATGATGCACCAATTTTTTTCTCTCGTTTACTTTGGCCACGGTATAACTACTGTACCGAGCTGTTCAGACGCAGTTCATCCCCATCTCTGTATTCAAATGAATTTTCCAATCCATTTTACGACTGTGCTACCATTGTTTATTTTTGAGTGGGAATATTTTTGTCTAAGTTATTAAGTTGTGAAAGCATTCCTTATCATTAGCGAAGTTTAGAAATAACCAGTTTTAATATTGAAAATAAATACTCCATTCGATATTTTTACGTGGTCCATGATAGACGGAATTACCTTTTCTCCCGTATAGAAGAAGCGCAAGTTATGTGGAAAAGGATAAACAAAAAAGGACCGCTATGGTCTATAAGATATAATAAGTCTCTTAGTATTAACCAGAACTATTTAGAAGAATATCGCGCATTTTATTTAAAAATGACTTAATATGTTAGCCAATGAAAAATAAAAGACCAGAATAAAAAAATAAAACTGATTCATTATTAAGAAAAAAAAGGGAAAGGAAAAACTAACAAACAAACAAAAAATTTCTTAAGATCCAAAAATTGTAAAAAGTAGATCTTCCTTTTTTGCATTTTTAATGCAGGCTTTTCAAAAGCAATGCTTACAACGTTTTCAGTTTAAAGTATAAATTTTTTTAGATACAAAAATGTATAAAAAAATTATGAAAGAATTAATTCATATATTTTTCTCAACTTTTGCCAAGAGCTTGTGGCAAATAAAAGTAATAAATGTAATCCTTTTTGATCATATATGATTGCAATTCAACATGACGTTCATATAAACTCTACTCTCTAATTATTTCTGAAATGTTATACATCAAACTGTAGAAAATATCTAGGTATATATGTATATATATATATATATATATATATATATATATGCGTGTGTGTGTGATTTACTTAAAAAAGACATGCATAATAAAAAGTTCAAAGTACTCATAAAAATAAAATATGCATCTAAAAGTTAGAAAAGGAATTTAGAAAAATATATTGTGATACAATTACTGCGCCAAATATTGGGATCTTTCTGACTTGTGAATAATTACTGACTAAAAATCGGTAACCCTTACATTCTCCCCTTTGTAACGCAAAAAACTTAACAACACCGCATGTGGCTAAAATGGATATAAAAGCCTTTTTAATAGGAAGGGGAGAGAGAAATTTTCTTCTCAGTCCCAGAAACCCAAGTCTCAGTTAAGTTTTGACTCAGTTTCAGCCGAGTTCAAAAGAAAGGATGGCAAATCATCAACACAAAGGCGTTTGAGGTACCTCAAACCTAATTGAATTTCAACTTCAAGTGGATGTTGTATGTGGATGCTGAGGAAAAAGGATACCAATTACGTATCAACCCCATCATCTGATTGCGTTTCAGAATTTACAGGCTGGATGTTTATGCTAACACTAAGCATAAAGACATTTTTAGTACACATATTTCTACTGACAACAGTCAAAAGAATTTTTCAAATGAATGTTATACTCTTTTCCAGATGGTTATAAATGATATAGATTTAAGCGCGGACAATAAACCATAAAATAATTGTCATGTAATAATAATAAAAATTAGGATTCTTTTAGATTTTAGGCATATACATTTTTCGGTGGAAGACTAGAAATTTAAAAATTACATTTTACTTCAGTAATTTATATAGATATCTATATTCAAATTAAAAATATTTTTTCTTTATTGTATTTTTTACGAATAGAATGTATCTCCAGTTAATATTTTCCATAAACATTTTTTTTTATAGTAAAGAATATATTTACCTTTAGTTTTACATTTTTAGCGCTATGTAATTTCACTTGACTTTAGTCTATCGGAAATTGTTGTGGAATTTTCCAAAGTTTTCTTCACAGCTTTTGTCTCTTGTTCCTTCAAATCTCAATATAAAGCAGCAAGTTCTGCTAAAATATGTAAACATTTCTTGTCTTGATACTCTATCCCATATTGTGTAATTATATAAAATACAGAACTTATTACAGTTAAATCAAGAATGTTAAAGAATACTTGGATAGGTCATAAATGATATTTGAATATGTTTCTGTACTTTTAAAATATTTGATCCATTGTATCTTCGCCAAATTTAATATTATGAACAGTAGTTTCAAGATACATTCACCACTTCTCTCCATTTTTATAAATTTAAGCTTCGATATTCAGTAGAGAATTCTTTTCTTTGGTTTGATTTTATAAATTGTCAAATAACATTTTTTTTTCAAGGATATTTAGAAAAACTTGTCATTTTGTCTTTCTTTTGTTCCGTAGGTTTCGGTAATTCCCTATTTTTTGGACAAATAAATCCTACTAAGGTAGTGTTCTTTGACAGAAGATTTGAAGTTGGATATAATTATTACTTAGTAGTAAGCTTGAGATTTCAAAGGAAATAACTTTACAAAACTTTACAAATTTTTGCAGTGGTCAATAGACTGGTCGAGGTAGATAACACTGGATTACATGAGACTTATAAAAAAGTCGTAACAATAAAAATAAAGAGGTACATATATTGAAATATTAAATAAATATATATTTCAGAAAAAGTCGTATATTAAATTTAAAAAAAAAAAAAACAACGAAAACCTTGAATTTAATAGCTTTAATTTAAGTCTCAAAAGCGTTCGTTTGACCTTTATGAAATGTTTAGTGTTAAGCAGTCTTTTAAATCGGTATATCAGGTATCCAAAAGAAACCTAACGTATACAAAAAAATTAATTAAATATAAAAATAATTGCATTTATATGGAAGGATACTTAAATTTTAAATCATAAATATACCAATCGTAATTTTTTCTGATTGCGTTTCATAAAGTCCTTTTTAAAAGGAAACGCTTGGATCAACTTATGTGGAGGTAGTTAATAATCAACTTCTGGACAGTTTTGGGAACATCTCAGAAATAATAACTTTTTCGTACATTTAGGTGATTCTATTCTATTAAATATTTTAATAATGTATTAGGAATGTGTTTAGATAAATGATAGGAGTAGCGGAAGATTTCAAAGGCCTCTTAATTTCATATCATTAGAGCCTGACGAACATATTCAAAAAATTCATCATTGGATATGTAAACAGAAAAAAACAAGTTAACGAATAAAAAAATAGAAGGAGCTGTTTCTAAACTAATTCTTCCACTCTCAGTTTCAATCAGGCGTGAAAGAGCTCATTACAAAAAAATGTATGGTGTCTAAACGCATGTTTTTTGAGTGAGATGAAATGCGTGCAAAAATATTAATTTTATGTACTCCGTTGAAAGAAAATCTGGAACTAAAGTTCAAGCAAGTATAAATTGATTCAGGCGTACGGAGTTAATTTTGTTTTTATTTATGCTCGATTCAACACAATTGAAAGTGTTAAGAGACTTGACGATTGTTTAAACAAGGAAAATATATTAAAAAACGTATAATGGTATAAGAAATAAACAAAGGAAAAATATTAGAGTATTAATATTTTATTTATATAACATTAAATCATATCTATTAAATCATAAATATGTTTTATTACAAGATGTACGTTAAAACTCCTCTTTTTAACTATCGAAAGAAATTAGAATTTGAATAGCGAATAAATAGAATTAGCGAATTTAATTTTACATAGACTAATATTAAATTCTAGGCTTAATGGAAAATTTTCAGAACTTTTATAAAGCTGAAAATTATTTATTAATTTCTCTTTTTTTTGGAATATAAAATGATTGCAGTTTATCTTTTCTTTACATTTTGCTGATTAACTATTTTGTATTCGTTCTCACATATATACGCATGCATTCAATGATACACAGGTGTATTTATACATAAATATAATTATGAAAAGGAAAATCCTAGAAATAATTAAAAGATATTTTTCCATTCTATGTTTGAAATGAATTTCAAATAAAAATCTCAGAACAAATCAAAATGGTTTTCATAATAATTCAGCTAACTGTTTCAGGCATAGGATTGTGGTTAACTTGTTTACTGGATCCACTTTCTCCTCAGTTGAAATTACTATAAAAATGTTTATCACCATAATAACAACAACAATCATACATACTTTTACGTTCACTATTTTCTATTCATAATATAAACTTACATATGAATCTAAACTAATATAAACCAAAAACGCTTCCTTGTTGCAGGTTTCAGCTTAAACTCAAACATTATTTTAAGAAAATTATAATGAATTGAACATTTTCATTAATAACAATGAATACGAACATTTTCGTAAATATTTACTTTTACTGAGAAGAATTTCACTATTTAAATATTTTTTAACAACTACAAATAGTTGTCCAATATTCATCAAAATGTTTCAGTACTTCATTTCATATAGAGTGCTTCGTACTTAATTTTTTCTTATAATTTGAATACTTAATGATGAACATTTTTTCATTTTAGAGCAAGCTAGAATCAAAACAGTTTTGTATTTTAAATGAGGAATGTAAGAGACAAAAATTTGTTTAATAATTTTTAAATTATAACATTTCAAAGCAAAATCATACTACAGTTAAAAGGAAGAGAAAGACTATTTATATATATATATATATATATATATATATATATATATATATATATATATATATATATATATGTGTGTGTGTGTGTGTGTGTGTGTGTGTTACGAAAATTTAAGGGAATTAAAACTTTTGAGGGTTTTACTAGATTTCTTTAATAACGGGATTGGTTTTCAATCATAGCCAAGGTGTTTTTTAGTTTAATTCATGTTTTGGATATAAATGGAGACTTTACCTGTTTAGTTGGTATGACAGATTTAATTACATTAGCGAATTTGATAAGTTTACTCCTTAAAACTAAGTCCATCTGGCTTCTGCAATATAAAAAATTAGCACTGTATTAACGCGCACCACCGCTCTCCTTCATGTAGATGGTTCGAGAGGTGAGGATTCTGGGATATGTGTTGATCCCGACAACATGCATCGGGTTGTCTCCTGCTGCTCTGAATTTATGCCTCGTATTATCAAGAAAGAATAAGTATGATAGTTGGGTCCTGCTATCTCTGCCATGCCTACTATTATCTCTGAAAAAATCAAACCAAACACACACGCATATATATATATACGAGATGTAATTAAAAACTAATTCAATACAAGCAAAAAATAAATTAATAAAGTAGTTGATGATATTCTGTTCGGATAGTAAAAAAAAGGATAAAAAATAATAAACTAAATTTATCTTAGGAATGGTAAACATGCCTCAAGCAAATTAAATGTAATTAATTAATTTTAATGTATTTAATGTCAATCGTTTGAGCCTAATGCCTCGTATACTTTATTTTTATACCCAAGAATTTTTATTGACACTATTTTCTAAAAATAACAACATTTTAGCATTTATTAACAGAAGGTATTATTACTACTTCCAGCGTTAATTGTGAAACAATGGAATGTATTCAATGGTTTGGATCTTTTCGTCTGTGGTACTATGGCAAGGATAAAAAGAATTATAATTTTGAAAGTTTGATTAATGTATTTAAATGTAATGTTTTCATTTAATTGACTGATTTGTTAAGTGTAAAATGTATAACAAAAATCATGTTTTTAATATAATTTGACTGATTTATTACCATCAAATCTAGTGTTAAAAGATAATTACATTATTTTTTTTTCAAACCGTATTAAATAAAAAAAAACATGTTCTTAAAAGTTAATATGAAAACAAAACATAAGAGTAATTACTTTTAATATCTAATAACATTTCCAAAATATACAGATCCTACGGTCTGAAAATATAATATTCGTAACATGAAATTTAGATTTGCTGTAAATTATGATGTTATTCTAACATAATTACGAATAATAATCACTGTTCTGAATAAATAATTTAAATAATTCTGCAAACATAATTTTATGACAATTCTAAATCACAAAAACTTCCATGGTTTTTTTTTTTTTTTTTCTTTTTCCCCCTTTAACTACTTCCCCAATCAGTAGACATTTTTATTAACCATAAAGAGGAGATGATGCCTAATAAAAAATATCACAAGCAAAACACCTTTAAAAATTTAAACTTCATGTTTGTTGTCTAATTCACTGATTATTTTAACAATATAAAAACGTATTATTTGATGACTGATATTTAGAATGAATATTCACTTTGATAATTAAGGCATAAATACGGGCGATAAATATTAATTTATTTTTAACGTAATTTTCTTCTAAATTCTAAAAACATGCAAATATTTGCTAGAAAAATGCATTGCTTAATCATTCACATATAAGAAATGGGAAATAATTTATTTAATTCATTACTAAAAACCAAAAACAGTATGTTCATTTTTATATTTTTATTCTGTCAACACCGATTTACTACTCCATTAAAGACATTTCAAAATAAATAAATTTAAATTTAAGAAGTACTTCGAGATGAATTAATAATATAGAGTGAGAGATGATACACGTACTTACAAGGAACTGTCAGTAAATGTTCAATTGTGCTTCTTCTTTTGTTTTACTGTTAAATATTATAAGATATATTATAATTTGGTTGCACATTACATTAGAGTTAATATAAGAATTCAAAGCTCATAAATTCTTATTTATCACCTGTAATTTCTGAGAACTCACTTCATAAAAAAAATATTTTTTTCCCAAAGCTTTATAGTACATAAAAGGATTTTAATACTAAAATTTAATTGTATATAACACATCGATCAATAACTCCCGAGTCTAACATTGAAAACAACATTTTTTTGCAATTTTTTTTTTTATAAATCAACATAACACCTTTTGTTAATCACTTTATAGGATAAATTGTTCCAACGCTTTTAAATCTTTTTGTTTCTCTCCATTTTTTTTTTCGTAAGAATCTTTTGTTGCGAGTAAATGGATAAACAGCTTCCTGAATCATCGACTCGTTGCTGTTTGTTCATCAAAAGCAATCATGGACTTGGAAAAACCTTTTCACTTCACTTCAAAAACCTTTTCCTGGTCGATCGACTCAAATTTTGACCGTTTCAAACAAGGTTAGTCTCTAGAAAGCCTGGTTACTGGTTTACTACGAGCATACATCTCTGGGTTAGTCTCAGGGTTATTGATCGATGTTATATATATATATATATATATATATATATATAACATAGTCATTATTCTTAAACAAGATCATATAAAATGTAGGTTACAAACTCTAAAACCTTTTTAAAATTTCTTGGAGCAATAAACTAAAATATTGCTGAATGAAAAAAAAATTGAAAAACTTAATAGATAAATAAATTTACAAATATTATCAAAAGTAAAAAGCATAAATACAAAAACAAAACAAAATTTCAACCTAAGGATAAAAGGAAAAATAAATAAACAAAGGAACTAGATTCATTTCAGCATAAATATACTAATTTTATCCTAAAAAATAGCCTAATTACATTAATACACTTATTAATAATTTTAACTTAAAGGGATATAAAAAAATTTATCATTTGTATATCCAGGAAATTAAGGAGAGCATATAACATTCTTATAACATACGTCAAACTCAGCGCGTTAATGCTACCTTCAAAAACAACTTAAAAACCAAAGCAAACTCAAAAGGGGTGGTTTATTAAATAATTCTATCCAACACAGAATCGTAATTCTTTCCCCATAAAATCTTGACTGTAAAAACACAAAGATCCAACTATTTAAGCTGTAATATTCTTATAATTCCTCTCCAATGCAGCACCATTATACTAAGTACAAGAAACCTTTTCCATCATAAAACTACATTAATTGATTAATTTAAAAATTTTACAAATAAAAAAAGAGCTTAAAACTACTTACAGTAAGAACAAAAAAATTAAAAATTATAAAAAATGTTACAAAATGTTTTCAAAAATTTTAAGAAAAGGGAAAAAGAAATCATATAAATCAAACTAAGAAAAAATAAGTCATACAATAAAAAATGTTTCGCCATCTATTGAAACATTTTACAAAAACAAAACCCTTTTTTTTAAACCCAAATAAAAAGAAATTGCAAAACAATCGTTAAAAAACAAATCTAAAATAAGAGCCAAAAAATGAACATACAAAAATATAAGTACAAAAAATGAATAAGAATGAAATTAAAACTAGAAAAATTTAGAATTTAGAAATACAGATAAATATACATTAGAAATAGAAATATATACAGAAATGTATAAATACATACATATGTGTGTGTCGCATGAAAATAGAGAAAATTTACTTAATGTTATCAGACGCGTACCCTTTAAATTTTCAGTTACCATAATAAGGAAGTGTACTAAGTATTTATATTAAATACATGAAAGTTAACATATGTGTCATCGACCTTGATTGAATAAGGTGTAGCAGAAAAATATGGTAAAAATTAAGCATTTTAAGGTATACGTTTATTACACAAATTTAGAATTTGTGCTCATTACTTTGCTATAAAATTACTAAATACCAACTTTAAAAGGGCTCATAAAACAACAAATTCCTTTTTAACTATATTTAAAAAATAAATAAATGTATCCTTAAAGTCGTCAAGATACTACTTTCTGTTGTCATCGACAAGTTAGACGAGAAGTTATCTGCTCTTTATCCACAGTTAATTAAAAGAGTATATAAAAGCTTATTAAAAATTTACGTCAATTTAATTCCCCGCTGAGATTCACAACACTGTGATTCTAACATGTCTCTTAGAGCTTCAAAAAAGAACAGTCTCTTTATAAATCTGGGAAAGGATTCAGAAAGTTAAGGTTTCCGTTTTTCTTTAGTGAATTAAAACATTTCTACGATTGTTCTTCATTTTTATTTGGAAAAATAACAACAATAAATTAAATATTTGATATCATATTTACATTCTGAAAGACTTAATTTATAAATATTCTTCAGAAAAACTTGTTAAAAACTTGACAAATGATAAAAGTTTTTGTCACAAAAAGTAAAAGAAGAAGAATGACTAATAAAGGAATTATTCGTAAATAAAACAAATAGAACTAAAATTAAAACTTATGTTAGAGAGGACGAGTTTCATTCAGAAGAATTTTGCATTTTGTATCAATATTAAATTTTTTCATATCAATTTTTTATGATTCGATTTTTTGAGAACAAAATTAACATTTTTATCAAAAATTTCTAAAATACAGGGCACTTTATTTAAATGCCAAAGTAATTTCCAAACATCTTCAAAGCAATAGATGATGTGTCCAGATTTAAAATTTTATTTTTATTTAAACCTTTTTTTTAGGAATATTAAATCATTAAATTGTGTACCAATGAATTATCCATCTGTGCTTTAACATTCAGTATAACTATAAACTAACAAATATTCTTCAGTAGCTATTTAAAAGCTTTTAATGGAGTAAATTATGATATATATTCATCGAGAAAAATGTAAAATTCCTGGGAGCCAGATTTTTATCATCGATTCTGAGATTCGTCCAATAAAAATAATACATAATTCAAAGAGTTCCTGAGAATACCAATACACGGTTCATTTCTTTTAAATAGTTTTTCAATAGTAGCCTTCATCTTACGAAATTCTTCTCGCAATTTTTGAATCGTGTTTCGAATGATTGCCATTTTATCTGTATTGCACAAAAAGTTTTTTTTTTTTTTTGACTGATGTGGCATCGATCGAGTACAGCCTTCAATTTGGAAGTTTAAGGCATTTCCTCTCACCTTTTTTATGTTCCAATTTTTTTAATCCTTAAACATGTCTGCCCAACAGTGATAACCTGATAAAAAAATAGGGTAATGTTTGATAAAAAAAAACTATATTGATTATAGAAATATCATCAACGTTATAACGATTCACTTGATGAATTCATACAATCACAGGTCTTTAAACTTCAATGAGTTTCATCCTGTCTGTTTTTATGTTCCCAAATTTTTAATACTACCCTTACTTCAAGCTTTACTTTCTTAAGTTTTACTTCTGAAACACATTCCCTTCGTTTCGGCTTTCCTTGACTGAGTATACATTTTCTGGAGTATTCTTATATTTTCGAAACAATATCGTGAGCAATGTCAGATAAATTATTTTAACTAACATAAACTTACGTTCATGTTTTTATTGTGTGTCAGACACACGTCGGGTATTTTCCTGCAGATTTCGAGAACCATTATACATCTTTATAATTTTTTCTACCCCAACGAAGAGTCTCTCTTCCTTGCCTTCTGCCAAAAAAAAAAGGAAGCACTCATGCAATACAAAGCTAGCACTTTCACTTTGGGACAGTTTACCCTTACCGTAAATTATAAAATAGCACCGATAGCTGGTAGGATAGAGGTTTGCCTCCGGTAGTTTCACTCACTACTAATTAAATAAATGTTTCGATTCCCATTCCTCAAATAAAAAGCCATAATTCCATTTGCAGTTGACTCGGACAGCTAATAGAATAGACTGAGGGCGAGAGGCAGGTGTAGGGCGGAATACGAAAAAAAAAACAAGTCCCTTCCTGTTATTACCAGACGCTTGCGCTGTGTGGCACCGGACGCCGATCTTTGATCTAAACAATTGAGGTCACAAAATGTTTGTTAGAATAAAAGGAAAAAAATTGGGGATGTTAAATTGAAAATATTAAGAAATTAAAAGAGGTAGAGAGTATAATTGATGTGTAGATGCAAGGAAATGTATTGCAAAGAATAAGTTCTAGAATTTTTAAACAAAAATGAAAGTTCTTTTTCACGGTCTTAATGGCTTTTTATTCACAGTACCACAAATGAAAAAAAAAATGTAAATGTCCTTATGAAAACATTTAATCATCATTTTCTCTTTAACAATGTTTCTTTAAGAAGCTTGTTCTAATGTAACATAATTTTTTTTTATAACAAAAGAGAAAGTATAAGAAAATGAAACATTTCCTTTTTCGTTAATTGAGAAAATGAAATGGAGTATGTTTAATATTTACTTATGCTAATGAATTGGAGCATAGAGTAATTGAAAATCCGCATAAAATAGCTCTTATCACAACAGAAATCAAGTGCTTTTAAAATAAAATCTCTAAAAGGAATATCTTAAAATAATCGGGTTAAATTCAAAGTAGAATTAAAAAGAGGAAATTAAATCAACAACATAATTGTATAGTTTACATCGGAAAGGAAAATCGGTTTTTTATACATAAAGTAATTTTGAATACTATGAAAAACATTTTCTGGAGATATTTTTTTAAAAAAGTGAATGAGTTCTTTTTTATGTGTAATTGCTTTCCAAAAGAAGATTTCATGAGGAAATAAATCTCATTTTTTCTCTCTAATTTTATCAGATTTATTTTCAAATTGTTATTACATATTTTCGAGGTTTATCTTTAATAAAATTCTCATAACTAAAGAAATAAAAACAAAATATAACACTAAGTAAACTGTTTAAAAAATTATATATTTTCCATATTACCATTATATAATTTATTTTTATAAATACATAAGTGGTTTCTAGATATTTTTAATCTATGACCCCATTTATTAGGTGTAAATTATAAACGGAATCTGACTATTTATTATACATATAAAAAATATTTTACTTTAAAAATACAAAGGAATCCAGTTAAATTTTAGGGCCATTAACTCAATAAAAAAGGGCATGATACAATCCTCCCTTTTGTGTGTGACCGGTTCCACTAATCCTCATACACATAACGTAGTAATTTTCCGTTTTCAAAAAGAGATGAGTCAAGTTTAACAATTTTTAAAAAAATGTGTAAAAAAATAAATATCCTAACTGAAATTCCAAATAGTCCTGTCATGATGGTATACGAAGCACATTTAACACCTACAGTCGTTCAGAAGCTTGCCAGATGCAGAAGTATTTTATGAATGTATTCATTCATTCAATGTTATCTACAGATAAATTACACAGAAAATGTGATGGAAAGGAAAACTAAGAATGTTTTTAGGCAGCAGTATGTTTTTCGCCTCTTTAAGAGGTGGTTTTTCTATCCTTCAGTGGAAGATCTACTGTGACGTTGGTGAGTCAAAACCTCGATCTGCCAATTCGGTCGTCCGTTTTGTCCTTTGCTTTACCTTTAACTACCAAAAAAGATATTCCGCCTAAAGTTAATCATTTAGAGGTTTTTTAGCTTATTTCGTTATTGCTGAAGAGAGTCGCCGCACATTCCCCTATCAATATCCTTGTGATCATACGAAGAAGTACTTTCTGAAAGAATTTGAGATGAGAGTTTATTCCAGATATTGCTATATATTTATGTCGTACAAATGTCTACCAACTGCAGATCTGAGATCTAAGGCAACACCTAATAACTGTCTTAATGTCTAAATGCTGAATATTAGTGATATTACTTGATATGCAACAACTATAGTGAGGGTACCATATTTGATGACAAATGCACCTTTAAACTGTATATGCAACTGTAAATGGAAACTAATAAACTGTACATTTGTATATAACTGTAATGCAGCTATTATAATTTGTTGTTTACATTTAAGAGGAAGTGGTTTATTAATAATTTATTTAGTTGTCAGTGAAAATAAAAAATAAAAATGAAAGTAATACTTGAATTTAAAATTCAGTGTAACAAAAGTATGTCTTAAAAAGTAAATGGCTTTTATTTTTATGTATTTGTTTTGATACTTGTTTACAGAAATATTTTTGATGTATGAATGGTGGTAATTACCCTCTGAAATAATTACCAATGAGTTGTCTACAGTAAATAAATGTCTATTTTTACTAATCTATCGAATGACTCAAGCATTATATACTACTACTTTAACTTCGGTTATTTCTAGAATAATGCATGTCATATATGTATCTGTTCTGGAATATTGTATCAAATATTGTTTATTATTTATGAGTAACCATACTGAACAATTTGAATTCAATTTTCTTACTCTGTTTGCAATACATTGTTCGCATTTCTTGTAGCATGGAACTTTTAAATATACTACAGACTTGAATATAATCAAAATTACTCTGAAAATTAGAAATGTTTACATATACTAAAAATAATTTTTCTATAAGTGTATCGAACAGAAACAAAAGAAGAACAAATGAGTTTATTAGACACAATTGTTTATAAAACTTTTAATTAGCATAGATGATTAATTTTCAAATTGGGTTGAAACTGACAAGTAATGATATTATACTTTAGAGAAAATTTTCATTTAGAGGCCATTGTAATACATTATTAATAGAAACTTAAAATTTAATAACTTTTGTATCATAGGTTAAATAAATTTATTGAATCAGAAGTATTACTGCGGATGATAGATTTATTTGATCAGATTCATTGTAAATAATTCATGTGGTAAATAGCTCCGTTATCTAGCCAAACGCAATAAATTGTACTTTTGGAAATATCTGGCAACATTCTTATGTCTTAAAATGAGTTAATTTCAAAAATGCAATTCTGCAGATAATTGATCAACAAACTTAAGGCTTCAAATTTATTTCTCTGAATACAAAATTACTCAAAAAATTAACAGTGACTATGAAATACTCAAAATTTTTTCAAAATTTTTAAAAATTAATTAAATTCACTTGAAAAATTTTCAAAAAACACTTGAAAGAGTGGAAATATTTGTAATGCTAAAAACATTTTACCACCAAGAAAATTATGTAATTTTATTCACCCATAAGAAAACAGAATTGTTTGTTTGTTTTTTTATTTCATAGAAATAACGGAGGTGTATCATTACATTTTTCAAAAGTCTGAAAATCAGTTTTTCAAGTATGATAAAATAATACTCCAAACACGTTCAAATGAATTCTAGAAATTTTTTCCTTCCATCTAATAAAAGACCTTATCTCATGGAAAGTACGCAAGAGGAAAAGTTATCAAATGAGCTTATGATTTAGTCGTATAATGAGACACATGCCATGAATTCCGTTTCCCGGGGTCACAATTATTTTGTGGTTTCTAACTTTGATCTTCAGTGAGAAACTTTTCATCTTGAAGCATTATCGAAGTCCCGAGTTTAATTGAAGAGGAAGAAAGATGAAAGGTACACTTTTAATACGTAATTATGTATATTCATTACCTTGAAATTAATAATTGAAGGGAGATAAAGGGAAAATGAATAGGGGCTTGAAGTTTTCAAAGATATCTTGCAATGTTAAAGAGTTCCATTAAAATGTTATTTCAACAAAAGATTTAATTATTGTTACAATTAATTCATTACTCTTTATTAGAATTAATTTCGAACTTAGTAAAACGTACAAAGGTAAGAAAGATATTACAATGCATAATACATAGGTGCCAAATAAATGTATATATATAATAACACGACTTCAATGTTTGCACAATGAATGGACACAGCCAATTCAAATCACAATAAATCATTAACACAAAAAGTCTACTTACATTCTTTATACTCTCCATACCATAACTGGTGCACACAATGGTTTCAATATATACCCTTAAGAAATTTTCATAGAGAATTCTGCTCTTGCGGGGAACGATCAAGATATGTGAAGGTTGCTTAAAGAAAAGGAAGTTTGTTGCCTTTACATTTATGACGTTACTTCAGAGCATGTCTTAAAAAAACTGCTTATCCAGCAAACTATTTTCCCAGCTATGTCAGATACTCTGCAGGGAATACTACAAGGAGTAATATTTTGCTTAACAATGCATTGATACACACACACACACATACACACACACACACACACACACATATATATATATATATCTTAATTTTCTATCTTAAGAATTTTATAAAAGGAATATTATTTTAATTGTAAATGTTTAAAGTTATTTTTAATTAAAAATAAGTTAAAAATTTCGAAGAATTTGCCACCGTGAAGTGAAAAATAAATGAATTAAATTCAAATGGATATTTATTCACTGTATCATAAAACTGTTTGGATACTGTGGCTCCACAAAACCAGGAAAAAATCAAGGGTTAGGGGAAATTCTTTCGAAGTAGCTTTGAAGCGAAAATGCAATAGAAGTTTACAACAACTGTTAATCACAATTGTTTCAAAAAATTGTTTGTTTGAGAGCGTTCTTTATTTCAATCTGTAATGAATATTACTATACTATGCATCGGTCTATGAGGTAAGAAAAGTTGAATATTTTTAAGCGTTCCATTTGATTAGGTCAAAAATTTCAAAAACTGTTTTTTATTTTTATTTTAACTGTGATATTTATACATTCAACATAACATTATATGAAATCTCAATATCGTTTACTTGATTGGTATAAAAAAGAATACGATTATTATAATTAAAATATATGAAATAGAACTTACATAAATATCAGATATGAAAATATAATGATAAATATGTAAATATATGTAAGATAAAAGTACTAAAACATATGAACAAGTATGTTATTAAATAAAAACTTTTCAGTAAATAGCACTGAATATTTTAAATATCAATGCATTGAACATTTAGAAAGTATCTAAAACCGAAATATTTATAATACTCTAGAACGATGTTGATGATGATGAACATTGAATTGGTATTTCTTCTATATTTTTGACTTCTCCTATATTTTTGAATTCCTTCTATTAGCTCTCATTCTCTCTCTATATATATCTTGTTCAAATTTTCTATCTTTAATAAAATAATTTTTATTCATCCACTCAAGTTCAAATACATTTTTTAAACTTGTAGTGGATGACACTTGATGTTGGTTCAGTTTTTAATTAATTTAAATAAATTTAATTGGGGGAAATGCAGTTTAGTCTAACCGCTTGGCGCGATTTCAAAATTTGCCAAACTTGGCGATTTTTTTTTGGCTGAACATTAACTCAAAGAAGCAAACCAGGATAGCCATATTTGGCAAAATACCGCCAAATAATTCCTGTCGCCAAAGGTGGTTGGGCTAAACATCATTCCAACCATTTAATTTACTGGCTGAATTTAAAAACAAAACAATGCTTCTGATATGTCATTTGTCTTACAATGGCAAATTTGGTAGAGCGTCGGAGTAGAATTTTCATGCCTTCGGATTGAATCTCGTCGAAGCATAAAATTTTTTTATTTGATTTTCAAATAATTAATTTTAGTTTTATATTTTTGAGAAAAAAATTATCATGTATAAAATATTTAGCACGATATAAATTTAGGAATAAATACCATCAGTGAAAAAGAGTTTGGATCGCTGGAAAAAAATTTATTTTCCCACTTAATATTGTGATTCTGTCAAATGTATATACATATTTATATAAATTAAAATTATTTGATATAAAGTAACTGAAATAAGACTTTTATTTGTTGAATTAATTAGGAACTGACTTTAATTTTTTTCATATTACATATTATTTACTGATTATTGCTTCTCGTATATATTGGATGCAATGCATTTGTAAACTTGCAAATATTAAATGAGTATTTTTCTCACTATGCGAAATTAGAATTGAGAGTCTTTCAATGAAATTTTTCTAACACTCGTGTCATGGACGAGAATTGATAAATTAATTGTCTCGCATATGCGAGACCGTTTTATTTATAGACGCTCTTCGTATATTAAACATTCATATATGAATTTTTATTTGCCGAATTGTTCAACGATCCTCACAAAAAAATGCAAATCAATCGAATGACCTTTACACAACGAATTAAACGCAATATGAGAATTGTATTTTCGTATTTCTGAGATGTATCGATATTTAATACTAAACTCTCGAAATTTGTTACTACAATACACATATACCAATAAATTCAAGAGGATGTCATTGAACCATCACAGTTCATACATAATAAAAAAACAAAAACATACGCATAAACTAGTATTGAAGCAATGCGTTAGAAAAAATATATGAGTGAAGAAATTCAAGTTATTTTCATTACTCATTTAATTTTTATGTTTCATACAATTCAGATAAAATAAATATATAAACTATAAGTAATGGTTATCAATACATGCCTGAACTGTATGTTGATATTTATTTACATCCACAAATTATCTGTCTCTATGAACATACTACATAAAGTTATTATATTTCTTAAACATAAATTAAGTAGAATTCCTTGAAGTCGCGTTTCTTTTTCTAGCATACTACTTTGATCCTGAGATTCCCTTTTGTTTGAAAGTCTCCTCTCAACTAAGAAATCAACCTCTTTACAAGTATGAAATTATCTGAGGATGTTTCAACTTTTTTAACATACACAGAATAAGAGCATTAATTTCCAATCACCAAAAGGTCGTTTGGCAATGTTTCGTATCAATATTTGCCGTATTATCATAATGATTTAAAATTAAGTGTATACCTATTTTGCGTTATAAGAATATGTGCGCCTGTGAACAATCAAGACACACATCCTTTCAAGCTACCTAAGGGGAAAAAAAGTTTCTTATTATAGTTTACATTAAATAGTATTTAATGACCAGAAAAAAATCAACAATGATATATTTAAAATATTCGTAAAAATATTAGAGATAGAGATATAGAGAGATTGTGTGTGTTAGTGTGTATGTGTGTGTGAGAGAGAAAAGAGGGTATGTGTGTGTTGGTGTGTGGGTGTGTGAAAGAGAGAGAGAAATAATTCATATTAAAGTAAAAAAATTCTAAATAAGGCACTTTGAATTTCAAATGAATATTTACTTATTTTTAATAATTTTTACAGGACACGTTTATTCAATTGCTATAATTATGCTATATATGCAATTTTAATTATCAGAATTTAGACATTTTTACTTTTTAATCAAACTTTTTATAAATCTTTCCAACACATAACACACACTTTAAGAAGCACGACATATATTTCTCTACCCCTAGATTGGAAACGGACTTGTCTGTATCGATCCCCTAGAAACTCCTTCTTGAATATTATACCTTCCATGACAAGAAGAAAAAAAATTCTTGCCTTTTTTTTCCTGCCATCATAATTATAGGGATTTGTATTTTTAGTATTGAAATTCTTATAGCATGGAAAAAGAAAGAAACTTTGCTGATAAGGATTTTATTGTGCAATATTAAATTTCATTAAAAGCATTATATTCTAAAGAGAGAGAGTTTACTTTAATCTAATTAGTTTTCTTTTCGCCGAGAATTATACTTCTAAATTAATTCTCACTTCCCTTTAATAAAAATATATAGAAGAGCTTCAGGGTATATAATTTTTTAAAAAATGATTTTAATGCTAAAAATAGATTAAAAACAATACAATTTACATGCTTGTTGTTGAAATTTAATTTTATATTATGGCTTAGTTTTCATTATGCGAATTGATTTTTGGTTTATACAAACATACACACATGGACATAAATAAAATGACATGAAATGAAGCATTAATGAGTATTTAATGTGAGTAAATACTTTTCTAAGATTGATATTTTATATAAATTTTAATATACATATATATATACACACACGTTATATATATATATATATATTATACAAATTCTGTATATTCTGTATATATGCAAATCTACTTAAAAATATAAAAATAATAGGAAAAGAAATTTTAGTCATATTCGTTATTTTTCTGTTTCCACTTCTTTTAAAAATGATAGAATAATCAGCCTTTGCACAATTAATATCGAAATTATTTTAGTTAATTAAAAATTAATGGCAAATTAATTAATTTGATATTTCTCTTCATAAGTAAATAGTTAAATATTAAATTTCTAAAAATATTTCATCTTAAATTAATGTAAAAATTGGCACTTTATTAATGTGGAATCATTTAATATCTCTATTGTCTCATGAATCTTTCAAATAATCTTAATATCAACAGTTTTTAAAATTAACATCTGAATGCTTCTTTGAATACGTTTCTATTGTTTACTTTTTTAGATGAATTTTTATTTGTTGTTGTAATTTTCTTAAATTTTTTTGTTTGTTTTGTACCATCTCTTCGTAATGCAATAAAATGAAGTTTGATGGTTCGATCCGTTTTGGTTTTTTTTTTAAATTCGTATAAACACACATTATTCCATTCAAAAGTTGGAACAATATTAATTATATTATCTCCGTTTTTGTTCTTGACTGTTGACTTACCATTATTTCGCCATGATTTAAATTAGTTTGATTCTTAAATATCATGTCATGATTATTTAGGGTTTATATATATATATATATATATATATATATATATATATATAACACGAAATACAGCTAGTTTTTGTGATATATATATATACATTTCACAAAACACAAAAATTACACCTCTGGGGGGGGTACCAAAGCGGGAAGCCATCATGCACGTGGGAGATCAAAATTGTGATGGCATGTGTCCGGACTACCCTTAAGGATGAGTCTCAGACCGTTGGCAACGTAGCTCTAATCCGACACTAAACGAACCTACCAGCAAGCCTACTAAACACGATCTAGGCGCACGAAGAAAATTTGCATATGAATAAGGCATAATACTAATCACAGAACGACGTTTGCCAGATATTCAGCTTCGGAAACCGATAAAATGTGAGGTGAGTATACTAATTCTTCAGTCGTAAGCTCATATATGCCAACAAAAGGACTTCATCTAGAACCGTTCGTATTGAATTGGTAAAACTGTATAATCAAAATGGGATGAATGCTGCGGAAGCCTTGTGTGTTTAACGCCGAAATCATCTCCTAAGAAGTGGCTCATGCACTCTACAAGTTCTGCATGAAAAAGTAAAGAAATATACGAAATTCGAAGAAACGGGCAGCATCTGTGATAAACCGCGATTCAGATGGCCAACTGTTTCCGAGGACGCTATTACAGAAGTTATTGCATAGTAAGTTCTGGACACATGCAAACCGCAAGAAGCACACCTCATGTGTTGGATTTACCGAAAACAACGGCCCTATAGCTACTGTGTTCTCTACTTCGCATGTTTCCATACCGGTCCCAGCGTGTCTTGATGTTGCAGGCGGGGGACCAACAATTACGTATCGACTTCGCAAATGAATATCTGATACGATATGATGCTTATAACGACTAGCCACTTCGCATACTATGGAGGAACATTTCTACTTTAATCGCAAAGCGAAAACATAACACTGTGTGCAATGAGCAGACACGGATTCTTACGCTGTGGCCCCAGTACCTTAATTTGACTCTAAATTTACTGCGCTAAATTTACTTCTTTCAGGAAGCATAACCAACGGGCCTTAAAACATGCTCTGTAACAACCTCTGGCCCTACTGCAAAATTGTGTAATACCAGAATTGCTTCATCAGAATGCACTAAAATAACATCATTTGGATAAAAGATGTTCCCCTCCCCATTGAATGATGTCTATTTTCAGGGTCCTTTAACAGCATTTTGGTGATCGCATCATCTCAGGCTCATCATTTCCTTATCCGTGGCTTCCGCCTCCCCCGATCTGATTCCTGTGAAAATCTGTTTTTAGGGATACATCAAATCCCCAGAATTGCGTTAGCAATCCACAACTATTTGTCTGATTTAAAAGATGCTATAAGGAGTGATATTGCAAACATTTCTCATACCATGTTGCGTTCAACTTTATTGTTCACGGTTCAAGATGCAATGCTCTATTACCTGTGATGCCACTCATGTGAAAATGTTTGATCTAAATCAATGTATTCTTTTGTCCGATATGTGTTGTCATCAGGAATTGGTGTCTTGTCTCTGTCATATACAGTATTCCTCCGTTCGTTCTGAAGAATTATTTTGTATGTGCATAACTGGTAAATTTTTTAAAACGTAATTTCTTTTCCAATGTTATTTAAGGTTTTCGCATAAGCTAAACATTTTATGACGGAAAAGTGGGCGTTGCAGTTCGACAATTTTGAGTTTCGCTAATTATAACTGTAGCCGTGAGCGCCACTGTGTTGTCATTCACAGAATCTTGAGCGCATTCCTCCAAATAACTATATTTGAAATCTCTCCATAGGTTAAATGGAATGGACGTTAGAAGTGAAGATGTTGACAAAGTTGTTTTTATGACCACCCTATATATATATATATATATATATAACTTTGAAAGACAATATGAATACAACTTTGTAACAATAACTAACAAAGATTTTAAGGTCATTAAAACGAAACAAACAGTGCCATCTGTCAGAAAATAATAATAATAGTATTGGAAAAAGTAATAGTTTGGAACTAGCAATAATTTAAAATGTCTGTAACTAGCAATATAAATAAAACATTATAAGAAAAAAACATATTTAGCAAATTTATAAGAAAATGAAAAAGCATATTTAAAAATTTTGAAATTTAAACTTATATAACAACAAATTTTTTTAGCCTAATCTACTAATATATCAACACCCTAAGAATCAAGCAAAACCTTGCCTTCTATAAGAAAAAAAGATAATATTTCAAACAAATGTTAAATTTCTTAGAAATAGCAATAAATGAAAAACTTACATAAGATAGTTATTATGATATTCCAACACACTAACACACACACACACACACGAACCTTTGCTTGAAACGTGTCAAAATTTTAAGTCGATCTGGCCAGAAACAGCTGAGTTATCGAGGTTGGAGTAAAGTCGTTTTGTAGTTTGTTTAAAAAATGGAAAAAACGGAGTTTCGTGTTCTGATAAAACATTGCTTTTTAATGGGTAAAAACACCGTGCAAGCAAAACAATGGATTGAAAAATGTTACCCGGCCTCTTGTCCATCAAAAGCAACGATTTGTCGGTGGTTTGCCGAGTTTAAACGTGGTCGTACCGACACAAATGACGCGGAACGCTCGGGTAGACCTGTGGAAGCCGTTACACCGGAAAATGTGAGTGAAGTGACAAAAATTATAATGAAAGATCGTAAAGTGAAGCTCCGTGAGATTGATGAGATGACACAGATATCATATGGAAGTGTATTTACTGAAA
This sequence comes from Nephila pilipes, assembly GCA_019974015.1. Lineage (NCBI taxonomy): Eukaryota > Metazoa > Arthropoda > Arachnida > Araneae > Nephilidae > Nephila > Nephila pilipes. Next base: position 2,192,489 of record BMAW01006734.1, read on the forward strand.
AAGGTTTTTTGAAGTGAAGTGAAAAAGGTTTTTTCCAAGTGGGTGCCGCGATTGCTTTCGATGGAACAAAAACAGCAACGAGTCGATGATTCAGAAAGCTGTTTATTGCTATTTACTCGCAACAAAAAAGATTTCTTGCGAAAAAAAAGAAAAAAAAAGAAAAAAATTGGGAGGAAAAAATTGTTGGCCTTCTGGATTTCAGTTACGTATTGCTTTATCTCAAAGGTTGATATTATCATCCTAAGATAAACTTAACGGAATTAAAAATAGCAATGCATTAACGTTTTAAAAGAAATTAAAATGAATTAAAAGGAACTTGTCGAAAACCATACGAACTTAGTAGAATTCAGTACCAGAAGAAAATAGAAGTCAAGGGTGAAAATTTCTTATTAAATATATTAATAGAAATACTTGACGTTTATCAACTACAAAGTGTATCTTGTCCATACTCGAAACTTCTTTTACAAGTTCAGCTAGCAAGATATATGATAGTAGTGTCCCTTGAGGAAGCTATACATTGTAAAAAATAAACTGTTATATCTTTCTAATTCTTGAAAAATTTCTGAATGTCTTCAGATTTTAAATAGAATTTACTAATACCAATTAATAAACAAAAACAGAATGAATTGTTTGTTTATTCTATCTTGTATTATAATTAGATTGAACCAAATTTTTTTAAAGAAAAAATGAAGAGAAATATTTCAGAAACATCCATGCAAGATGACAATTAGTTACCTGTTTTAAACAATCCTTTTGTGATGTTTGTAAATAGCAGCCGATTCGATTGCCGGAAAGATACATACGAATCCACTACAAATTATTCGCCAAATGCACAGAACGAGTTTCTCGTGTAAAACTGATGATGGAAGTCAGGAGAAGAAATCTTGTGTGTTCAACCATATGTTGACTTAAGAGCTGAATACGTCATATTTTTTTTTTGTTTATAAATATGACAACTAATATTCTCTGCAAAATATCACTACAAGCAATGTATCGAAACAGTTTTAAAACTAACTACAAAAACCTCTTTTATAATATTTTAAAACCTTTTTTGAAAATATGCTTACACTACTGCCATTTTTCACTGGGATTGACATCTTATTACCTGTCTCTTCTCTGTCACCCTAAAATGTTAATCACAGTATCTAGAATTCCTACAATGAAGTCTGGGTACAGACTGATTGGTTAAAGATGAGGTCAAAGAAATGTTTGTTTGAGAGATGTGTATACACAGAGTTATTATCGCTCTTGGATATTGAGATTTTATGAGGAAGAGATCTCTTGCCGAGATGGTATGCGTTTCTGACGTCAGTCTAGGAGATCTGTCTGTCTGTCATCTGTCTGTCATCTGTCTGTCTGTCTGTCTATCTGTCTGTCTATTATCTGTCTGTCTGTCTGTCTGTCTGTCTGTCTGTCTGTCTGTCTTTCTATCTATCTGTCTGTCTGTCTGTCTGTCTGTCTGTCTGTCTATCTGTCTGTCTGTCTGTCTGTATCTATCTGTCTGTCTGTCTGTCTATCTGGCTTTTTTTTTCTGTCTGTCTGTCATCTGTCTATCTGTCTGTCTACCATGCATCTATCTATATAATCAAGACCAAGCTCAATACACAGTTCTTCCAATTAAAAATGGAATTAATTTTTTAGTATGTTGGACTGCAAAACTTTCCATTCTATCTAAGAACACTGGATTAACTTCACATATAAAGAACATGGGTCTTTGGAAAAAAACTACT
>BMAW01006734.1:2197666-2250618 GCA_019974015.1 Nephila pilipes
AAAAAGCTACAATAACAAAAAATATAGGTTTTCAATATCTTTTGAAAAGTTTTCTCTTTATCTGTTCCTAGTGATAAACAAAAAATTCTGGAGAAGTATATCTAAAAAGAAATAGGGGGAAAAAACATGTCCGAAAAATCTTCGCATTTCAAACATTCCGAAATTCGAGAAGAAAAATCAGTGAACAAACACAGAGCGCTGAGCTTCTTACTTTAAAAGTGATACCAAAGTACGTGAGAGCAATTGTAAGGAATCCTTAGGTCAAAGTTTTGCTTTTTTTCCGCACATTCACGGTGGGGATGTCAGAGAGAAAAGAAAAGTGACATAAAATATAAACATTGCACAAAGTCTAAGGATAAAGTTACTCATAGAAAGTATTTTGATATTTACGAACGTATTTTTGGAATGTCAATGCTCATGTTTAATGCTAGAATATGTGTTGCTTATTATAAAGGTAAAATAAACTCTTAGAAAAAATATTGAGAATCTATAAGACCTATTTCATTTTCAATAATTTATTTATATTATTAGAACAAAAAACGCTGTTAAAATACATTTTGCATGATGAAATAAAGAAAAGTAATGAAGTATATATTTTTCGTTTTTGGCTATGAAACTCTTAAATGAAATTTTGTACTTATTTTCACAAACAGAGAAAGGTAGGGTAAAACTAGATATATTTGCTTTTATTCAGTATATGCTGATACTTCGTAACATATTGTTACGAAACATTTCCTCTCTGGGGCGTGTGTGGACAGGAAAAATCAAATCCAACTCGAAGGATAGCAACAAATGATGCTTTGTTCACAATCTTCAGAACGACACACAGGTAACAAAGATTGGGCAATGGCCATACAAACAGAAAATATAGGACTTTCACAGATTAGCGACAAAAAACATACAAAACTGCACTTATAATATCGTTCAGCTCTCCAGCTTATAAGATCTGCCTGCGCACAAATCTCCACACTATTACTTAGCACTCTAAAGGCAGATTCCAGAAGCATATTCACACAATTCCACTATATTCAGGACAAACCTTCAACAGATTCACTTGGCCACGATTCCCAATGTGACTATAAAGCAGATTCCATAGGCAACTGATTTCGTTCACAAACCGATTCCTCGAAAAGACTGACTCCTCCTAGACTGCAGCTCTTTACGTATTTTCCCCTTTTCAGGAATGGAAAAATTCACGTCTTATAGAAAAATTCATGAAAAGTCTGTAACTTTTGATTGATGTATCATCTAGGTTCCAGTACCTTTGAGTTCTTTCCATTTGTTGTCAAAGTCGACAAAATAGTCACCAAATCCGTTAAGTTGCAGGGGTCATTGCTTTATTGCTGACTTGTGACATCTCTGTAAATCTATTTGTTCCTTTATAACAGAAGCGTTGTAGGGAAGCATCAATTCACGTTCGTAACAGTATGAAATGGGACCAATCATTCATGCGATGTCGGTTCCTTGACAGATGAAAAAAGCTTGAAATATCTTTTTTTGTTTGTAAGGTCATCCATTACACCAACTACGTTACTGATATTTTGATTTACTGTCGAGATAAGTGACACAATGTTGGTTGTTATTGTTTGAGATGAAGCCGTGTTTAACATGACGAGTCCAGTGGGGTAAAACTGGTTACCCGTGTTTGATTGATAAGTCCATGCAAACGAACCTATTAACCTTTTAACTTAGCACCTCCAGACACCACAGAAGTAGATCTTGATTTTAATTCTTACCAGTGGACATCAGACCTCCATTGAATTAAAAAAAAGTTTAAATTATGTAAAATTATGCGAAACTAATTATGCTTAAAGACTGAATCCTGAAATTCGAAGGAATTAACGTGGTTTCTGCATACAATCTTTCAATTGGGTTTCTATAAGTTTGAAAATTGACTGAAAACTAAATTCAACAGAAAATAATTTGTAGATTAGGTATATAATAAGTTTTATTTTCCTAGGTACCCGATTTTACCTACACTTACCACAAAAGTTGCATTATCAGTTCAGTCGCAGTTTCGAGCCTTGGCCACTAAAGACACGCCATGTAGCCAAGGCTGATGCACGTTAAATCTGTCGGGGGGCCAAGGTCCTCCCAGGGGCGTGGCATGGAAGTTAAGAGAGGGGGTGCCAGCTTAAGTGTCGTCCTCATCACATGACTGAGGTTCAAAATTATGAGGTCCGTCGCCAATAGCCCTCGAGTTGCTTCTTGTGCGACGTTAATAAAAATTAAGAAAATTACTGTCTATACTATATTTTTATTTGTAGCATTTTTAGCAGCAGGAATTATTTGTTAACTAAGTTATAGTACCCGGTTTACCTCACTCCCCTTATACCTCCCTTTATTCAAGAATATAAGGAATATTTCACCAACACTTAACAAATCAACGTGAAATAATTGTCGTATTTTTCTTCAGCATAGAACTATGCGCAAAATTTCTGCGGGTAATATTTGGAAATTTCTCATGTGCTTATTCAAAGTGAGCCTTATTTGTTCTGCATAACATTAATTCTTATTTATATTTAAATTAACCTATATTATAATTTTCTTTATAATTTTGAAATAATAATTAACAATATATAATGTGTGTGACATCCTAACTTAAACAAATAAAAATTAATCCATTAAAATTCATCAAGTAATCAAAGTTAAATAATAAAATAGTCACATCTTTAAACTTTTTTAATTCTTATCTAAAAATATCCAAAAATCAGAATTTGTACTACAAATGTAAATTAGAAATTTTTTGCCTCCTCAACCCAAGATTATCCGAAAACTCTACTTATCTCTAAAATATCAAAAGCGGAACCGAGTCAAGAACTAATATGAGTTCCTCCAGAAAGGGAAAAAAAATCATCAAAACATATGGTTTTGAATTTCTATCTTATTTCAGTTGATTCATTTTGTATGAATTCGTTCTGGTCGTACGACGATAATTCCTTCGAATTCACGATAATTTCCTGAGATTGTTTATTCAGATATGATAAAAACGGAAGTAAACTAAAAGTCCTGCCTATGGCGTCCACGAACTGTTAGTTGGCTTAAGACTCCCGTCTACCGGCTATTTTAATTTCATGAACATAATGTTAATCCTATGGAATTCCAAATATTGATTATTTTTCTTCTTGAATGCAATAAAGTGCATTCGAAAGAGCAAAAAAGAATAAAGGTTTCTGTGAATTACATCCTCTCCCCTGATTTTTAAAAATATTTTAGAATATTTTACAAAGACTGGAAAACTCACATACGAATCATTAAAATAGAAGAATAAATATTTTTAAAAATTGACGAAAAAAGTAATTCTGTAGAAATTTTTTTTTTAATTTTTTGATCTTTCAGATGTATTTTCTTGCTTTCAGATAGATAAAATAGTAAAGTTTAAATTGTAGAAATTCCACAGCATTAATACTACATTCACGAAATCAAAATGGCCGGTAGATGGAAGCCTAATGCTAAATATTTCAATTTATTTATATTTCTTTTAATGTATAGTTCCGTTGTAAAAACAAATGATTGATAATGGATGGAGCATATAGGTCAACCAATAATTTAACTTACAGTCTTTAATCTCCAATCTAGAAGTGTTGAAAATGAATTGCTGCGGCTTATTACTATTCCAGGAATCTTACAGAAAAGAAACCTAAAATGAAAACATTACTTCTTACACAAATATAAGATTGAGTTAAAAGAAAAAAATACATTAAAGCCTAGAAAATCAGGAAAAATGCGGTAAAAATATTTAGAAATTTAGTATTGGTTGAAAGAATTTTGGAGAGTGTATATCAGTTTAGGTGACTAGCCAATCCACGAGCAGATTTCCGTGCTGGTCTTAGACCAGACAGAGAAAATTTACGAACAGTGTTAGGACAGACCACTCTAGAGAAAACTATCTATTGGTCAAGGCGGCTGTTCCTTAAGAGAGCAACCTTAAATTATATATGTTATCTGAAAAAGCTTGCATTTTGAATTTGTATTGGTTTGGTTTTATTAACGTCGCACTAGAAGCAACACAAGGGCTATTGGTGACGGACGTCCTAATTTTAAACCTCGGTCAAATGATTAGGATGACACCTGAGCTAGCACGCCCTTCTCCTAGCTACCACACCACGTCAATGGGAGGACATTGGCCCCAACAGATTTAACATGCATAAAACCCGACTGCTCGGTGGGTCTTTTGTGGCATCAAGTTTGAACAGACTACTCAACGAAACCGCCGTCCATAAGTCCGATGCCTTAACCACTAGGCTTCCACGGCCACTTTTGAATTTTTAATATAAAAAGGGTAGTAATTAGAAAATATGAGTTAAATTAAATTAAAATATATCCGGACCTATTAATACAATTATCTAGAGTACTATTTTCAATTTCTTAGATTGCCTTGTTGGTGTAAATATTTGCAAAAATTTATATTCAATTGAATAATAAAGTTTTTAAGGGTAGTGATGTGTAAATGGAATTTCTAACATCTTCCTTTCTCATAAACCATCGAGTTGATTGAATTTGTCTTAATATGTTAATTTGAGGTCTTTCCAATGAATTTATACGTAATTTTGCTGCATGCTCCCAAACTGAACTAAAGCTAGAGTATTTGGAAACTGGCAAAGGATTAGAGTGCAGGTATGCATCTTGTTTTTAATATTCATTCGTGAGTTCCGAGAGATTGAGGGAGAATTTTTGCACGCATTTTTTCGGAATTTTTCTTGTATTAGTGTAATGTGTTGTTTAAAAGTGAGTAATTTAAAAACAAATGTGTTCCTGGCTAATACAAGCACGGGATGTTTATGCAACTTTAATTGTCTGCGTCATCTCTAACTTAGTTAGCTGCACTGTACGAACCATCAATTGAGAAGAGTAGAAACCATTTAACGTGCTGGATATTTCGAATACAAAAAAAACATGCGATTTCTTACAATATTAGTGATTTAAACGGTATTTTATTTCTATTTAATTCGTGAAAATAAATTTCTACGACAAAATCTCAAATTGTGTAATGGTAATTAAAATTAAAATTACTTTGTTTAAAGATATACATGTTCATTAATTAATGTAGAAAAAAATGTAAACATTCTATGTGTGTTCCAAATTATCTTCTGCTCATTAAAGTATGCAAATGTTCTACCATAAAAAATATTTTTATCTACATTTTTTTCTCCACAGATACATGGCAGTTCTTCATCCCCTTGAATCACGTATGCATCAGACGAAAGCAAGAGCTAAACGAATCCTTTGCGTGGTGTGGATCGTTCCTTGTTGTGTGGCCTCTCCTTTCCTCTATCCCGCAGAGGCCTTCTCAAATACCCTGCAGAGTTCCTACGGTACCATAACCAGATTGACGTGCTTTATAAGTTTGCCAGAAAAGGTTAGGAAGGGATACTATACTTTCCTCTTTGTTTTCATCTACATCCTGCCTCTCACCTTCATCGCGGGCACCTGTCTACAGGTGGCTAGATGTCTGTTGAAGGACATACCGGTGCATCGACAGGGCAGCATAAGGAGACAAGAGACTAATAGAAGGAAGGTGAGTGTTTTATTTTCACAAAATTTTATTTAAATTTCTATGCTCATATGTATGTAAAATTCTAACTTTATATTTCGAAAATTGTAATCGAGATTTAAACTATACTTCTTATTATCCGATCAAACTGAAATTTTGCATACACGTATAATTCCGATGACGATGCAATATTATAGAAAACGAAGCTGGAATGTATACTAAATGGGGTTCTTATGGAAGTTTTTTGAGCTTAATAATATCGAATTCAGTTGAAATTTTGCTCACACGTACTGCTAACAGAATAATTTTATAATCTTAAATTTCAAGACTAAAAATATTTTTTTTTTTTGAAAAATTGAAATTGGCTTTTCTAATTTCTTTTTAACATGTGCTAATGTTTTATTTTTCCTATTAAGCTCTCGAAAAAGTAAAAGTATTCAAAATGATTATTTATTAGCGTAAAGTAAACGTACTTCCAAACATCAGCCGCCAATGACGCAATTACTACCAAAAAACAAAACAAACAAAAAATGCTTTCTTTAAAATTCCAAATTCAATTTCATTTTCATAAGTAAAATATTCTAAATACAAAATCTTACCTATATTAATAACAAAAATAACACCGGTAAAACACAATTTTTTTAACATGGGTTTTCTTTCAAACTTCAAACTTTACGTAACATGCTTTTTTTATACCTTAAATTTTAAGAACAAAATGGAACGTTGAGTCAAATTGAATTTATTCAATATAATTCGTTTTAATAATTTATTTTATCATTTACTAATGTTAAAATTACTGTCTAAAATAAATACCTGTAAATTTTTTTCGCTCAATTAAGCATTGGATTTAGCAAACATTTGGCGACTTGGTGAGAAAATTGGAGTAAAATTTATTTGTTTAATTATTATTTTTAATCAATTAACTTTTATTAATTTTCATTAACCTTTACACAGCGGCGTTATATATGCTGTACGAAAATGTTTTTTGTCGCTTGCTTCGGCTACGGTACAACTGCTGTACTAAGCTATCTAGAGACAGTTCCTTCCCCTTTTTTCTTCAGCAGACCCTTTTACAACTTCCCTGACCCTTTTTACGACTTTGCTTCTGTTGCCCGTAATTGGGTGGGGATATTTTTCCCCAACGTTATCAGTTGTGGTCGAATTCCTTATCATTAGCGACTATTAGGAACAACTAGATTCGAAAAAATACTACATTCGATGACTTTACGTTGTCTATGAACGATAGATTTTTCTTATCTCTTGTTTTTCTTCGAATTTTTAGAATGAATCTGAAATTTCTCGCAGAAATAGAGAAGGAGAATTTGATGAAAGATTTAAATGAAGAAAAGTTTGTTGATAGACACCCCAAAAAAAAAATTGATGGTGACGTTGCTGAATGTGAAAAGGAAAAATTAACCACTTCCTAGCAAAAAATTGTGACAGATTACAACAAGCACATGGGATAGCATTAAGAGACCCCATGGCACCCACCTACACTTTTACTAGATGAACTAGGAAATGGACAAAAAATTATTCTTTAGCGTCATCGATGTTATTGTGTTTCTGATATTTAAGTCGTGCCAAACCAAGTTAAAATCTCAATTTAAAAGAATTTAGAATGAATTTAATATTATCTCTGATAAGAAAAATAAATCATAAGAATCCACAGCCTTCAGTAATAAAAAAAAATGAAGACAAATGATAGTAAATTTTCTCATTGGCCAATTGACGAAAAGAAAAGAAGAAAGTACGCATATTGTACGAAAAAGAACAACTATTCTCTTTAAAGCATGCAATGTGGCTCTTTGTATTGACCAGAACTGTTACGAAAAATAACACACAATTTATTTGAAAATCTCTTAACACATAAACCAATAAAAAAAGATTAAAACTGATACATTTTTAATAAAAAGAAAGGGAAAAAATAAACAAAAAAGGCTCTTTTAAGAGCCAAAAATTTTAAAAAGTAGAATTCAGTTTACATTTTTAAAACCGACATTTTAAAAGCATTGCTACAAGAACTTTTCAATTTAAGATATGTTTCTTTTAGAAACAAAAAAAATATTAAAAAATAAATAAACACTTTTTTTTCTTTAAGATTAAAGATTCATAAAAATGTTTGATATAAAAAAGTGTTACATGTTATTTTCTTTGGAAATGCTTGAATTAATTGAAAATTTTGCCTCAATTTGAAGTACTTAAGATTTACTCAGCAACTTTGAAACGTGTTCAATTAAATTAAAAATTATTTTTTACATCTCACTTTTGATAATATTTAATCACAAAAGGGCCACGGTAGCTGAGTAATGATGTTGCAAACTAGTAGCCGGAGTTGAATTGGGAGTTGGAGTCCTGTTCAATTGAAAACCGGCTGTTAAGTTTGTCTAGGTTCCAAGTCCTCATGTGGTGTGGTATGGAAGTTTGGTGAGGGGATGCTGTCCTCACTGCTTGAACGTCGTTCAAATTTATGAAGTCCGTCACCAGTAACTTTCCTATTGCTTCAGAATGCGAGGTCATTAAAATGTCAAATCAAAATATTTGGAGTACATTCATTTTTTTTGTGCATTAAAAGGACGTTAATTTGGAAAGTAAAATATTTAGTAATAATGCTCTACATATTGTTCTTAAAGTTTCCTTTCTTTTATATATTTCGTTGAATAATTTTGAAAACATGAAGTATTATTTTTTATTACATGGGTTCAATATTGCAATTGAATATGTAAGTTGCAATAATGAGACCACAGATAAAGTCTGCACACTAAGCCAAGCGATTGCATACCTATATATATATATATATATATATATATATAAGCAAATACTGAATTAATTATTACGTATTTATGAATGAACAATCGCACTCTCAGAAAGTATAGTCATTGGATTACAGCTCTTAATTTAATATTGCTTTAACGTACTTGCTTCTAGAAAATATCTTAGTAATATGGTATAGCTGTCACTTTCTTTGTAATTTGTTTTGTTTGAAAATGTTAAATTACGCAATACACGAATCTAAGTTATGATAATTTTTTTAAATATTTATAACTAAAAGATAATTTACTATATTTTTTGAAAGAACATGAAAACATTTCACAAAAATGGAATAAAATTTTAAAACTTTTAAAATTATTTGAACAGATAAATAATTATTGTACAATGCTTAATATTAGTGTTTTCATAATATTTTTCTCATATCCAAGGGATATTAGCCTATATTGCTCCACATCCTTCACCAATCTATCTCATACTTAAATAATGAATAAAATAAAATCTTGTTTCAGAATAAGTCATTTTTAGCAATTTGCGTAGACTACAATATTACGAATGGAGCAAATAAAAGTAATATATCTAATAATTTCTACTAGTACATGATTTCTTGTCAACATGCCAATCATATAAATTCTACTTTCTTAATACTTCTGAAAGGCTGTACATCAAATTTTAGAAAACATAATTTTTAACTTTAAAATTTACTTAAAAAGAGACAATTGTGAGAGTATTAAAAAATTCATAATATAAAATCAAAATATGTATTTGAAGATTTGTAAGTCACTCAATTAAAAATGGGAACCAGGAATTCAGAAAAAATTATTTGATATGATATGGTGCCAAATGTTAGGATCTTTCTTACTCGCGGAGGATTACTGACTACAAAGCAGCAACCCTTACTATCTACCCTTTGTAACTAGAAAACTAACAATACCACATGTAGCGAACTTGAACTTCCAAGTAGGGGAAAGAAATCTTTCCTCAATTCTAAAAGTGCCAAGTGGAAAGGATATTTTTACTTCGAATCAGCCGAATTCAAAAGTTAAATTTTAGTATGTCATCCAAAGTAATCGTGTGCAGAAAATTTCAGCTCAATTGAGCTCTTTAAAATGTGAGAAAAAAAAACTTTTAAAATATTAACCCAGACAAAGTTAGAATATGAGTTAAAGAAAACCCATTAAAAAGAAAAAAAATTCTACCATAAACTTCAATTATAAAATTAAATATTAAAATAACAACAATCGATAAATTATTAAAGTAAACTAAAATACATTATGTAAGGATATTAAAATGTATGTAGACGATAAAATATTAAATTAAATGTACCTTATCAATTTAAATATACGTTAAGGAAACTAAATGTAATTACTAAAAATCATAATGTTATTATAATGTAGAACATTTGCACCTAACTTACTTTACTTTATACCCACGCAATTTTACTGACTCCATTTTCTCAAAACAAAATGTTAGCTTGTGTTAATGAATATAAGTGAAATAAATTTAAATCAAGCTTTTATTTGAAGAAATCCTAAAAGGTATTAAAATATTCTTAATTCTGAAGTAATATATAATCTATAAAAGCTGGAGGCATTAATACTTCTTTTAATCTCATTTATAAGAAACAGCTATAATGCTTAATTTATCGGTAATTATCTAGGTATCTTAAATAAGAGTCTCAAGCTTTTAAAAGTTACATTTTATGCTTCATTTAAAAGTTATTTTTATAACTTTATATCCATCCTTAAATAAGAGCTCGATTAATTTTTTTTTTATTTGTATTGATATTTCCTTTTGTTCGTTGTAATGGCTCCTTATTATCTGTTTTAGCATAATAATCATAGTAAAGCATTATATTGAGTAATACATACGTCATATTAATATACAAAGTGATAAAGACAACAATCTGAGATAGCGTGTTTAGATATCAATTTGAGTCTTAATCGCATGTTTTAAATATATTTGAAATAGTTATATATAAATGTTTATCTGTAAGCGATACGAGTGAAGATGATTTTCTCGAAGTGGAATGAATTTTGATTTGAACATGCTTAACAATGAGATTCAGTTTAACAACGCGCGAATGTAACATTTAGCGAGTCGTAGATTAAAAGTTTTGAATGTGGATCAACAACTCTTGGTGTTGTCCGTGTTATATAATAACGATTCAGATTCGTTCGAATATAAATTAACACCACACTCTTGGATACAAAGTTTTATGTAAAAAAAGAGCATACATATTCAATGTGTGTTGTTTTACTTACCTTATCTTATTTTTTTTTTCATTAAAAAATTTTAGTCTTCTCCACAACATATGTTGAAAAGTAAAAAGAAACGCTTTCTTCTTTACTTTTTTATTTAACTTCTCTCAACAATAGGTAGAGAACCAAATTTAGCTTCCTGTTAATAAAAATACGCATTTGAACCAAAGTCATCTTTAAAAGAAAATAATCCCTTTTCTAAGAATAATAGACTTTTATCAATTATATAATGTGAATTAATAAAATTTTATGTGCTGTGTAATTTGTAATTTTATATGAGTTTTCAAAAAAAACTTTTAAAAAAATTATACGGTCTTTTATTTACTACCTGCTTATTCTTAATGTATATTGTTTCCAAAGTAGTTTCTTGTTATAATAATCTCATATTCAGAGTGCTCAAGTCTGAAGTTTCAGGATTTCTATTCTAAAAAACAAATCCTAAGAAATGAACATCGATGCACTTTTTGCTTGAAAAATAAAAGTTTCCCCTAAAGAGGATGCTTTACTTTGTTTTTAGTGCAACAGCAGTAATTTTAAACAAAATTTAGCTGCCTAAAAGTTATTTACTACAGTGTAGTAAGCAAAATCATTGGTTGCTACTATATAAAAAGAACAAAACTATTTTACCGACAGAAATTGTGTTTATTTTAAGCTCAAGATTTTCAAAGTACTTTGAAAGTAAAGATAACCTGCAAAATACTTTTGACATGCCCGAGAGGCAATTAGGTAGAAAGAGTAAAGAACGAGAATATTTAATCTGTGTGTTTTTTATAGCCTTCTACATCTATCTGGGTGTTTTAATTTAAAAGCGAGAGTAGTAGTGGATGTAATATTTTGCAGATGTATGTCACAAATTTGAGAAAAAAAAATTAAGATTTTATTGAATTTCATCTGACTTAGGAAGACGGATATCATTTAAATGTATTTTACTTCCTATAAATCATTATTAGTTCATTTATTTCTAAAAATAGCGTGAGCCATGTTATTGCGTACAAGGACCTATTTTTCATATTACGTTTACTACACATTAAAATTAAGTTTAAATCAGAAATACTATCATCAGCATTTTAACTTGGATTGTAATAATAATGTTATTCTACTTATTAATTTTATTTCATCTTCGGTCAATTTTGCTTCAACTAGTTATTTTTTATTTAATCGTAAAGATTTAGTTGTTAATTTTAATTAAATGAAGTGATGCAGAAATACTGCTCCTTAAAATGCTGTTGCTAATCAAAAATTTCTTACTTCTTAGGTTTAAATTATTCAATAATGAATTTTTATTTAATGCTTTGATAGGATATGGTTAGATTTAAATTATAACACTTTGTAAAAATTCACAACTTAATCTTTATCACCACACTTCCAAATTAAGTGATATGATAATCAGTTGAATAAAATATCCGTCTTCGTTTCCTATTTTTCTTATGTTGTTTTAAACATTATTCACCTAATACCACAGAGTCCGAATCAAAAGTCAAACACTTTTCCAGAAAAATCCTTTTTTTCCACATTTAACTTGAGAAATTGCAACACAAATCGTTTTTGTAAAGTATGCTTACAAATTTAGAAATATACTAAAAATATTCAGTTTTTCTTTAAAACATAGAATTTAAAATCCATTTAAAATAACTGCAAAGGAGTGGAGAATGCAAAATAACTAGAGTAATTCATTATAGATACTTATAAGCGATCGATCGTTTTCATTGGAAATTCCAAAAAATTTTAGCTAAATGTAAATTATAAAATTATTTCAATCATTTCATTCATAACACTTCGTAAAAAATCACAACTTAACCAAAAAGAAAGAAGACATAAATGAAACTATAAGAATTGTAAACAGAAAAGTAAAAGAAAATACAACGTTTAAATTGTAATATAAAGGAAGTACTATATAATTTCCAAAGATAAGAAAATAAATTGAATAAAAAAATTATAATAATAAAACTTGATATATCAAAATCGATATAGGGATTGAAAAAATTTAAAAATAACAGAAATTTTAAAAAAAAAACACCATAAAATTTAAAAAGTTGTAAAGGTTTTATAGTCTGTTATATTGTGATATTCTAAGACATTATATATATATATATATATATATATATATATATATATATAAATAAATATAACAGCATTGCATTAGAAAATCAAAATTGATCCTAATATAATTATGTTAGCATTTTTAAAAACTTATTAGTGGTATCTAATCAGTTCTTAAGCTATAATAAAAATAAATATTTGAATAAAAATCAAAATTGTTTTGAAGAATTTTTGATCCTATAGTGAGTTGATTCTCTTACAATTTTATTGAAAACAAAGAAATAACGATAATGCCATTTAGGAATGTTTCCAGTTATATTTCACTAAATCTTTTGAGTGTGTTTGTGTTCAAAAAACTTTTATAATATTTTATGTGTCACGTACATTAGCGTAGTAACTATTAATAAAAGGAGTTTGATTAAATTATTTCTCCCTATTAAAAATGGATCATACACATACTGGAGTAATTCGTTGTGAAAGACTAACGAAGAATGACATTGTTTCTCAGCAGCTTGTGGGCAAAAGTTTCTTAAATTAGAAGCAAGAAAGAATGAGTTAAGAAATCGATATTTTCTACCTATGTTTAGCCTCCTACCACCAGAAATTGTCCGAAGGGATTATGAGGCAAGTCTTTATAACTCCATTTTATGTTTTGTTGCATTAATAATAAAAGTTACGGGGGATTCTTTCAAACTTGCAGAATGGCAGTGTAATTCGGAGATATAATTAAAATCAGCAATTGCAACAATAAATAGTGGAAAGGAATGTATTTATTCATTTCTGCTCATAAAGTCCGAAGAGGATTTGTACAATTTTAATCTTTATGCACATCACTAAGCTGAGCTGAAAATAAAAATGTTCAATAAAATCATTTCTTGGCAATTCTGATATTACCGTTATGACAGCTGTGGCACGAACTGCAGAAGCGAAAAGAGATACACATATTATCTCTGTCACAATAATAGTTAATTTGAGAGCTCATGAGAAATTAATGATAGTTTGAGTGCTCAGGAGAGCAAGGGGAATTTCCTTCATGAAAAGAAAAAGGGAATATTCCGTATTGTAACAAAGGTGAAACTGCTTTGGAAGGAACGAAAGGAGAATTCTACACATCTTTTAAAGAGAAATTGGCTTTTGTATGGAAAAATCGAATCTTCAAATTTTATCAAAGAACATTCCATTTCTATTACCAATCTAGCAGACTCGTTTCTCAGATTTTGGTTTGAAAAATTTTGAATTTGATTTTGTGAGTAAACTAACATAATATGGAGAAAAAATTCAAAGCTCTAGAGAAAGCTGTTGATTAATCGATAACTCTGAAGGATTCTGCTTGATTGGATATTTCTGACGGAGAATTTGAAATCTCTGTCATCTTTCTGCTAATAAAAGTGATCGCATCTCTTTCACCTTTTTCAGAGGCGCAGTTGGTCCTGAATTCCTTTTAATGAATGACAACGCGATGCCACATAGAGCTCATCAGGTCAACGAATTTTTGGAAAGAGAGGATATTCGTCGGATTAATTTGCCAGCTAAATCTCCAGACCAGAATCCCATAGAGTATGTCTGGGACGCTCTGAGGAAAGCAATTGTAACTCGCAATTCCTCTCCGAGAATCATCCGAGACGGCATTGCTGAACGAGTGGGACCATTTGCCACAGGAACTTATAAACTCCCTTATTTCTAGCGTAAAATCACGGCAAGAGGTTTTCATATATGTAAGAGGGGTTATAGCTGTTGAATTGTTAATCTTTTTTTTTATTATATACCTTATGTACAAAGCAAATTTCTTTAAAATCTATCCAATAGTTCTAGAGATAATCGATTAAATCTGTAAATTCTCGAAATTTTTAATACCAGTATATATTATTCTTACTTAGTGAATATCATCAGGTATCTACAGAAAATGATGATTAAAACACTTCTAAATATATAGCAATCCCTATTACTTCTAATGTCAGGCCGATAAAAAAAACCAACGAAATCGAAAGAAATTTTCATTCAATGAACAACGATTTATTATAACCTGGTGATAAATAAAATTCAATCAATTTTTGATAAACTCAACAAAAAGCTAATTCATTTTGGATTATTTCACAACTAGCTCAGTGTTTACGAATTGATACGAACTCTATTCCCCTAAAATGTTTATTTAGAAGAAAGTAAATAGAGATTTATGAAAGTAATTAGTTAAATGTAATAATCGCTCTTGGTATTATGGTTATAAATGAACTTCAAAAGTTATTGCAAACTTTATTCAAGCAGAAATATTTTTATGATATATTTTTAACTACTTGTGATTTAAAAAAGGATGTAAAAGTAATTAGAACTATCCAGAAATATCGTATTGGAAAATCTTCATCGATATTCTCAAAAGATATGAAAAAACTAAAAAGATGCCTACTTGATTACCAAAGCGAAGTTTCGGTATTTTTATGCTTCTCGCAGGATACTTCTGCTGTGACGGTCTTTTCAAATTAATGACCTGATAGATAGAATGTTTCGAAGCTAATAAACGGCGATATAATTTATTCGTTGATGCAATAAATATGCCTGTTGTGTCTAGTCGGCTTTTACAATCAGCAACTCATGAAAAGAATATCAAGCTGACACATCTGGAGTTCTGCCGAGAAGTTACATTCTTCTGTGAAATGTATTAAGAAAGAATGGGTCTCTACCAAAACTCAAAGTTTACCGTCATATATCATACACAAATAATGATGGCAATTTCTTTGAACAAACAAAAAATGCAGATGTGTACAGTAAATAACATGATTTGCTAATAATGAATGCAAGACTAAAAATTGCATCAGAAATGCTTTCCATTGTATCATGGAATAAAGGTATAAGAATAAATTTGTGATAATTGACTTAAGTGAAAGAAGTAGTTTTCATCTAAATTTATAAATTTTCAGCTTTATTCATTGCTCTGCTTAAGTTTAATAATGGGACTTTTATTCATTCTTAATGCTTTGCTTATTATTTAATCTAATTATCACTATATTCGATTTTTATTTCCTATTAGATATTTATGTAAGAACTCTAGTAAGTTGAAGCGATGAACTGATAGAACTTTGTAATATAGATACTTTAGATAGATATATGTAACATAGATACTTTACTATGTACAATTACAAATTTAAACAGTAAATTAAATTTTAGCACAAATAGGTAATATTTCCTGTTAAGTGAATAAGTAATGGTGAAATTTAATGGTACAAGAGCCATTTATGACTATGCTGCCCCTAACAAAGCATAACTGTGATCAAGATGTTTGAAAAAATGAAAAATAAATAAGTAAAAAAAAAAAAGCTTGACAACAGGGAGGGTCGAAAATAGCGAAGGATCATCCGGGGTAGTGATGGGTGTACTTACCTGAAGAAGTAAGCCTCTGGAACTAATATTTTCGGGAAGATTTATTTATAGATTACATAAAAGCTCTTAAGTGTGTTCACATATAATTAAACAAATATTAACGAATTCTTAAATACACACAATTTGAAATAAATCAAAATAAAACCAAATGTATAAAAGGTAAATATTAATATTCAAAATGGCAGTCCGCTGAACAACTAATCATAAAAAGAAAAAAAGAAAAAAAGTTCAAATAAATTAGGTAACTCAATTTCAACTCTATGCCACATCAAATTAAAATAAATAAACTAATGAAGTAACATAATAAAAATGCAGTTTAGAAAGTCCTCTTAAAGTCACACACACACACAAATATTTTGCAGTGTTTCAATTTTCAGAATCCTTGGATAAAAAGAAGGAAAATAAAGGTCTCACTCCCTTTAGTCGTCGTCATGAGGTCTTCTTCCCCAATTTAAAGTTTCTTCGTCAAAATTGCTTGCTTTGTTATTCTTTGTGATTCGTTAACATTACCTTCACTTTTCTTGGTAAAGTTTGGTTAAAATATTTAACAGCAAAGCATTAGAAATAGTATCTCTTCCAAAATTTGAAAATTTTGATGACCTAAGATTTTTGTTATGTAAAGTCTAATTATTTGCGAAGGCTTTTGGCAGTTTCATGTTGTATTAATTGGCAATTAAAAATTTTTAATAAGAGGATCTCAAGAATTATTCTACGATTTTCGTATCTTCTAAGTGTTCAGAAAAGAAACATAATTGTCATCAAAATTTTCAAATGTCTTAGCAATACCTTTTAATGATCACGTAAAAAAGTTTCCACTTTTAGATTGTTTTGGATTTGTATGAATTAAAGTATCAAACTGACTTTTATAAAAATATATCCCAATTCTCAAACTTACTATTAAATATTAGAAGTGGTATTTCAGGAAATGTGAAAAAACACTTTTTCAGCTGATGATATATTTAAGGAAGAACTTATTGGAATTACATATATTTAATTCATTCTTACTGATAAAGTTTTTGAGATTTACTTCTATTCTTTATATTTTATCATCCATAGGAGCAAGAGTGAGTCCTGTTTCCTTATTTTTTTTCTTCCAATACAATTCGGTAATATTCCTCCTGATGATCTTCGAATTTATTTTGAATTCTTATAATTACCTACGTTTCTTCTGAAGTTCAGCCATATGTACAGGAATATTTTATTTTAAAACAACAATAATCTTCATAAATTATTCTCTTCAGTTATGCATTGTGATCCAGTGTAGTTTATGGTATACTATAGTGTTACATTTTGTTTTGTTCTAAAAAAGAATTAAGCGGTATTCAGGTCAACGGTACAAATGTTATTATGTATCTGCATAAGTAGGAACTCAAGTGAGTTGGAGCTGTGGACTATATTAAACATTTTATGCAGATTTGGTGTTTACAGAATTGGAAGGTATAGCATTACAATTAGAAATGTGACTTTACCCAAGCACATAACATGGAACTAAGCACATAGACAAGGTTACAATAATTCAAACATTGACAAATTTGTGAACAATCAAAAGAATTCCGTCCCCAATGGGAATCAGAAACGGATTAAATACAGCAAAATATATAGTCAGAAGTGTCCTATGTTCCCAAATGGGAACGCAATGAAAATTTAAAAGAAGTCTTCATTTAAATGACTTATATCCCTTAACTAAGGCATAAGAAATCATTTGCCTTCTTTTCGAGAGCCTTCTCTTATTTTTTACCTTCTCTATTTAAAAACAATGCAAAAAACAATTAAAAATATATATGGATCTGAATTCGGCCTATAAAAGGTTTGCTTGACTTTAGTATAACCTTAACGGTTATGATTGCAACTAACTATTCATATATTTTTGCAGGTGGCTAAGATGGTTTTGATGGTAGTGTTGGCATTTGCAATCGCCTGGACCCCTTACTTTTTGGTAAGCATCGTGACCCAGTATCAGGCTGAAAACTTCATGGAGCGACAGAATTTCTTCTTCACCATGCTTTGCATCAACCTGTTTGCATTCCTCAATTCCTGTGTCAATCCTTTCATTTACGCAGCCATGAGCACTCGATTCAGAAACGGATTTCTCCGCTGCTTCAGATTTGTCTGCATGTGGGCCCTCTGCACCACAGAAGAAGCAGAAGAGGAGGTTGGTGTACCTGCCACTAGGGAGAGAGGGACCAAGACGGTTCGATTTAGATGTCAGGTGAAAATAATTTACAATACATTCTCATAAAGTTACACAAAATAGCTTCATTTACAAAGAAGAAATTGAATATAAATATTACGGAGCGTGTAGTAAATACACCTATATACTTAAATAATTTCAGTAAGACATTAATCACAAATAGTCATAAATAAGAATTAGCTATTCTTTTTTTTTTTTTTTTTTGCTGTTTCATAAATATATCTACATCGCACACTTAGAAACTGATTGTTGGTATGAAAAACTTTATTTCGTCAGTTTCAACGATGCCTCGTTGGAAGTAACTGACTGATCGTGAAAAACGTAAAATCGAAGCTTTACATGCCACTGGGATAAGCTGCAATTAAAAATTTGAGGCATTGCTGAAAATTTTAAAAAATGGAATTTATAAGCGTATAATAAATAGTATTCAGATAAATTTTCAATTCATAGACAACTTCAAAAAAAAAACTGAAATAATACTAGCTTTGTAACTTATCCAGTTAAATGCTGATGCTCTAAAAGCAAAGGGAAAATTGTAAATAATTCTTGATTTGCTCTGTTTTGAGAAAATTGGCTATAAGACACTAATTCCAATATATTTTAAATATTAGATATTTTTCTTGCATAATTCCTATGGAATTTACAAAATTTGATATGAAATCGCAAAAAAAAGAAGTCTCGCAATGAAATAAAGCAAAATAAATAGATCTTAAGGTAAGACACAGTCTTCGCTTAATCATAAATACGGCATCAATATAAAAATAAAAAAAAACGAAGTTATTTAAGTAATTTACTTTTATTACATTTTACATAATAAATTATGCAAAGTAAAGCTTAAATATTGTTTTACGGAGGAAAGTTCACTAATATTAAAGTAAAAAAAAATAAGTAATTCAAATTTGGCATTACTTTTTATTTTGCTGCTAGGAAATAGAGAGTTCTTTGTGGATTCCACAGATGTATTATTTATAAGAATTTTTATAAAAACAATATGCGAAATGGGAGTGAAGCATTTGTTAGATAATTAGAATGACGTCAGAGCAAGTACCTCATTTTACGTCAATAATAAAACGCTGAATCCGAACAAATTTGGCGTGTATCAGCTGCAGCACCCGACAGTCTCTCGAAGTACTCAATCTGAAACCGCTATCCACCGATATCTAGTATATTACTCGATCTCCCAGGCTCCTAAGGTATCATGGTCAGAAAGAGGTGGATTTATGATCTTGTGCAAAATCTCATTGATATGGTTTTGCACTTCTCACTTAATATAATCTGTCTTACTAGACATATTACTTGTATTAAACGGACCTGTAATGCGCTGAGAAATTGTCATCAGGAAACGATGAGTAAACATTTCTATATTTCTTTCATGATTAACTTCTTTTATAATATTCATCGTATATCTGTTCTTACATCCTCTTAATTTTGATACACTCAGACTAATTACTTGAACCTCAAAAGGAATTCAATAATGCCTTAGTCTGTTCAAAATAGTTCGGGGAATTAGTAGCCTAGCGTCCATGGTCACATACTCGCACTCGGTTTAGTTTCCATCGATTAGTGGATTCGTGCCCTAATGCCAGTATAGCAGGGGTGATGCACATTAAATATGTTGACGCTCCAAGCAGTACCGTTGGAGTGGACGATTAGAAAATTGGCATTAGCTCAGATGTCGTCATCGTCACTTGAATGACTCTCAAAATTACGAGGTCCGAACCAATTGTTCTCGTATTGTATCTAATCGTGAATTCTATCAATAAGCATTCAATCAATGAAATTTCAAAACAGTTATAATATTGTCCCTTCTATTTTCCGAGTTGAACTACTTTTTTGTAATAATTTTTCAAACCAAAACGAAATTTTAAAATCTCTTTCCTTTGAAACACCTTATACATTGCAGTAAAATGAAACAGATCTGCTAATAATTTTTATATTTTAAAAGTAATGACCTACCAAACGCAATTTCCATGAAAGGTAAAAGTAGAGATGAGAAAATACGTTTGTCTTTTGACCACACTACCAAACAAAGAGTTTGTACTTGACGTTACTTAACAAAAAATCGAACTTACGTTTGCATTAAATTATCGTTAATGTTTGTTTGTGTATTTTCGGCATATAAAAGGAGGGAAATTCGGTCTTACAAAAGGTGCTGCCACTTTCCATTAACGTGTACTTTATTCAGGTCTTTACTGAAGGCTAAGCGACTGTTTTACGTAAAGCGGAGGAGAATTGCGTAAAGTTAGATAAGAGGAGAATAGCTTTCTAATAAACTTCAGATTCGACTTTCTTTTGGTAATAATGTCGAAACGCATTTTATCAAGTTGAGCATTGTGACATAACCATATTACTACATGATAATTGGTATAATGTACTTTCTTTTGAGAAGTTTTCACGCATAATACAAACAAGATATTAAGATATTATTACAATTATACTGTTCCTACAAAAATGGATATATGTATTTATTATTTGTTGATAAATAAACTTCGAAATTGTGAAATTAATTGATCTAAAAATAGTGATATGTATATAAAATACACTTACTGTAATTGTAATAATATTACATATAAATAAGTCCACCAAATATATTATTTATGTTCCTTGAGTTGCTTGATTAGTAATATAATAATTACCATGAAATCATTAAGTGTTTGTAGTTTAAAAACAAACCTTTAATTTATTTTCTTACCTTTTAACCAAAAACATTTTAGTATGTTAAATTAAATACTTAATGTTTTCTTTAAATTTTGCTTTATACTTCTTGAATACTGATGATATTTACATATTCGCTTAGGGTGTAAGTATACTAGAATTGCATTTAATAAAGAAAAAATACATATTTAATTATTTGCAAGATGAATTTATTTGAAACATACGGAATATATAAACTATTTGTAGTCAGAAATGTATAAAACACAATTGTAATTGTTGACAGAAATAATTCTAATAATGCTCATAAAAATGCCAGGCAGTATTCTTTTATTTAAGTAAATATTAACATAAGGGTTAAAAGCAAAACAATTCTTCAAATAACATGACTTTATTTATTTATTTAAGTTTCAGACAAAATCATAGCAGATTTAAATTGAATTACGTGATATTATTGTGAATTTGCTAACTAATTTCATCCAGTTGCGTCAAACTATATGTGAAGAGCTATTTCGAAATATTTCCATGCATTAATTCAGTTTTTGTTAAAATGGAAATGTGGATACTAATTTATTCAACTCAAACTCGAAAAATACGCAGCTGTTTTGTTTAATTTTGGTAAAGTTTAGCTTAATCCCTTAAGAAATGAATGCTATTTTAATATATTATCTGTCATATAATGCAAATTTGTCTCTCAATATCTTTCCTATTTTGAATAACTAAAACCAGAAAAAATGTACAACTTTGTAGCATGAAGAAAGTTTCAGTTCTCGTATTCATAATTATGCTTTTAATAACAACACACGCAGTGTTTATCCTTTAATTAAACAAATGAGTTAAAACAGATAGACACATATGTTCTGAAGATTTTTAATTAAGATGAAATTTCTGTTACAACTCATTTAAAGAGAGCAGTCCAAAAACATATTTTTTTCACTGGAAGTCACGATTAAAAATAGAATTTATGGTTAAATAGAAGAAAGTATTATGTTCGGCAAAGACATGTTGAAATAAAGTTTAATGGAAGAATGAGAAGCCTTTAAGAATACCCATGATTCATAATGTAAAAAACACATAAATCTGTAACGAAACAATGTCAAAAAAATTGTAAGACATCCTTTACAACTCTCGCATTTTTCATGGTAGATGGATAACAATTAATCATTGTTGATAGCTTATGTTTAGTCGCCATGACAAAAGGAGCTGTATTGCACTGCATGGAAAATAGATTTTGAAGGAAATTGAATATGTTACATCTACGTAGATTATATAGGATTTCAAGAAACATTACAAAAATGAATATGATTGTAATATGAAGACATGATCTCCAATTGAAATGAATCGTGTGATATCTATTACTATTATACTCAAATATTCATTCTAAGTATGCCCACAAGTATGAATACATTCATGTGTAATTGCAGTTATTGAATCAATAAGTGTTTTGGTCTTTAGATGGTTATGAACGAGACCTGCTCACATTCGAATAGATCACCATAATGCACACAGACGTTCTCAACTCGTCTGAAGTATTTTGACACTAAATGTTGAAACCGAGCCCTACTCGATTAGCGAAACTTTTCCTCTAAGCGCGCTGACGAGCTGAGTTTGTTTGCGTATATCATGCTGCTTTATTTGAATTACATATGATACTTACTGGCAATATTTAGTTAGTTTCATAGCATACAGATGGAAGTACATGTAACTACCTAGAAACTTTTTGCACATAATGAAGGAAAATTTTACCCATCTATGTGTTGTTGACCTAATTATTTTTCTTGCCTGATTTGGTGGGAGTTTATTACTGAATGTTTTAGACGCAAAAGCTAGGTAATTCTGAAGATGAACAAGTTTTATGATAATATATATATGATAAATACTTCCATGTCTTATAGTGTATTTACCCACAAAAAGAAATTTTGGTAAATATAACAATTAAATGCTTCATAAAGTTTAAAATTGTGTGTATTTACTTAGATATTTTGACTCAATACTTCAGAAACTAATATTTATAATTTTTATCACTTATTGAATTTCTTATACGTGCCAGCTACAAGTATTACAAATATTATATTAACGTACGACAAACAATTCTTTAAGGACTCGTTTAAAAGCAAACGAACTAATTTTTTCACCGTTAGAAAAGTTTTGCATTTTCAGAAGCAACTTGGGGGAGACCGGCTGATTGTAACACTGCGCGTAATATAAGAGCGAAAAACGTTGATTCATCTAACCGTCAAAGAGTTAATGTCTTATTGATGTATATCTACCCATGGTTGCACTACTTGCGTAGTCAATTCGTTAACTGTGTATATTTATCCGTTATGCAAATTTAAGTGCCTACTCTTGGCATTCCAGACATCCTCTATAGGAGCAACCTGAACCAGCTTATAAGTTTTCTATTGTTACCCTATACTTATCGCGTGGTCTCTTGAATGGAAAATATTATAAGCTATCAGTCCCATTCTTGAAGTAACAATAGCTGAAATAAGGTATTTTATTACGTTATAAATGTTATACAATCTTAAAAGTTTTTAAATCAAAGTGATTAGGAATTTAAGAAAAATATATATATGTTTTCTTTCTCACAAAGTTTAGAAAAGAACAGATTTACCCTCCAATGGGGCTAAATTTTTAAAAAAATAATTATTAAATTATTCAAATAAGTATTAGAATTAAAGCAAAGAATAATGTATCAACGGAATATAAATTTGATTGATTGATTGGCCAGGAGAGATATTCAGGAAACACTTTACTTTGAAAAGTGCAAGGGTGACCATTTAGTCGTTTACTTAAGCAATAGTCTTTCAGGTGGTTGGAAATTTTGTTAAATACATGATGATTATAAAATGATGATTGCCTTTTAAAGTGATATAGCACCCAAAATATTAATTATTTTTTGTGACATTAGTTGGAAGAAGAAACAGGTGTTGTAACATGTTTTATTCGCGTACCTTCTCTCAAATAACTCTGGGTTTACTTTCTGATTTGCATATTTAAATTTCCAACTCATTACCGATCGAATGAAATAGTATTATACAAATTATACTAATATTAGAAGTGTTGTGAACAGAATTTAAAAAAATACATATAAAAACTGCGGATAACAGAATATTAAAGTTAGTAATGATTTGTTGGTGAAGTTAGTAGTGACTGCTAGTGGTTTGTCGTAGTCAACGTGTAAGTGAACTTTTATAGATAGTTATCAAACAAGTATACAAGATCTGTCGGAGCGAGTAATGACTAAAAATATCTCTCTAACTCCTTGTCATCAAAAGTTAATTCACTCTGACACAACTTTGTTGGCAAGATTGATCTTTAATATTGAATTTAGACTACTCGTAGATTACAGACTCAATGAGGGTTGATGGGAAGAACGATAGAGAGCACACATTCATGAGTTAAGAAATACTAATGAACTGATAAGAGCAATCATCTGTCTTCTTTTTATTTGACTTATATTTTGTGTGTGATTAGATAGAATATAAACGATGACCTCAAAAATATGAATAATATGGAGGCAATACAGTGAATTAGAAAGGTAAACCAGATGTTAGTTGAAGGAGGATATACAAATAGTCCAAGTTACAATGTTATTTCCATATCACTTAACCGAATGAACTATCCACAGAAACCAAACTCGTAGCCACATACAAAGGAACAGAAAAAAATGGTTTATTTTTGACGTCCGATGCTTCAAAAAGGTTAATAAGAACTGAAAAGAATTTCATATTTTTTAATATGCAAAATATCCATCATTTGTTATAAAGAAGGGAGCATTCAGTAGAAAATATTTATCTCATTAAATATTTACCATCAGAGTAGTCTGCGCTGATTAATCGGATTCAAGATCACTGGTTGTGTCAAAGAAAGTGGTCTGATAGATCTACGTACTGTGTAGTGGATAGTTTAACACTATTTTGACCTTAGCCCACCGAAATCAACGTCTTTGAAGTCGGAAACTGAGGCTCTGGTAACCTAGAGCTCATGGTCTCGGACTCGTGTTTGGCGTAGTTTCTATCAATTCATGGGTTCTTTCACTGATGCCTCTAAACATCCATCACGTATCCAGGGCTGATGCACTTTAAATGTGTTTGTGGTTCCCTGTCATCCTCTTATTATGGTGTGGAAGCTTACAGTAGGAATCGCTAACTCTAGTATTATCGTCACTTGACTGAGGCTCAAAATTACGAGGTCCATCTCCAACAAATCGCGGGATGCTCCAAAATGCAACGTTAATACACAACCAATTGTTAAACTCTTTCTAAAATTTCTAGCTGAAGTACCTGTTCTTCACAAGAATGAATTTAAAGGCACAGGAATCCAGCTAGCAAGCATAAAATAATATCCAAAATGCTGCAAAGCAACATATCCGAAAATGTATTAAATCTACAGTTTCGTTTTGTGGTGCAATGATAATATAGTTATAACTACTGCCTTTCATTACTCTGTTCTTGTGCCATATATTAATCCAATACATGAAACAATAGCTATTTAATATGAATCGAAGACACGTAAGAACAAACCAAAATACTTTATTTTTCAGAAATATATATACATACCTAATTTCACTCTCTCTCTCTCTCGAATCCCAATTTAACTCAACAATATTGAATTATTACTTAAAAATGAAATGTTAGTTTACCAATTCTCTCGTTCTTAATTCTTAACGATTTTTACTATCAGTAACTTTGAAGTTTAATACTTTAAAAAATACGGAGTTTAATATCGAAAATAAAATTTTCTATCTACGAAACTAATTCAGTTTCTTCAACCCATATTATAAATATTTATCTACAAATCTTTATCCTCTATCTCCCTCCATTTTTCTTTCAGTCTAATTCATTTATACATCACTATCTCTATAATTCGCTTCTATTCACTTCTGTCTTCATCAAATTTCCCTGATCACGTTTCAATTTTTTGGAATAAATTATAATTTTATGCAATGCAAAATATCCCGCAGTCCACGAGATCAGTGAAGAAAAAATTGCGAATAACTCAAAGTCGCATAGTGAACTTAAAGTCACATAGCGTGTAAAATAAAATAATGACAAAGCTGTTTTTTTACAGAATTTTAATTAAGGTGTCAGATGAAACCCGTAGATACCTCAAAGCCTTTTTATCTGCATTAATGTCATATGCTTGTTTCCTTTCAAATACATAGGACTAGTTTAGACAAGAAATTTTAATTATTGCACCTTTTGTAAACTTCTGAAGGTTAAGAGAAGCGACAGTTTTCATTTTTTAATGTGTGCTGTGTTATGAGTAAACGGTTACTGAAAGTGCAGCCGTTTTCCCCCCAGTTGACTCTGAAAATGCCGTGATGCATTTAGGTAGCTCACTTTTAAAAGTCTTTAGTGAGTTATTTGAGGTGAATGTAATATCTTGCAACTGGCACTTTCAAACAATTCAGTAAATGATAAATATCTTTAATATTATTTTGTAAAATATTAAATTAAAATGTCTAAATAAAAACAGGTAATATTAATTATCATGAATCATTTCATTTATATATTTATTTAAACCCTTTTTCGTGTTTGATACATTTTAAGTTGTGGTATTATTCCTTCTATCTATATCATCATAAAATGTATTTATCACCAGAATTATCAAGCTTTCGTTTTTGAGCCATTTTAGTTACGAATTCCCTCCAAATTACCCAAGAAAAGTATAAGCTAGATCAGAGGTTCCCAAACTTTTTTTTCTCGTGGACCATTTTCAAAGTTTTACTATTTTCGGTAGACCCCGTGCTGCTACATTTCTACTGTATTCCCAAAACTTCTAAAAAATATCACTCTAAATTGGGAGTGTTAAGAAGAAAAAAAAAGTAGCACATTTTCTTGTTTCCTATTTATTAAAATAATATTTGTGGTTATATGTGCGTAAATAAATATCTTTAAACAAAAAAGTACCTAGGTACCTGAAGTTTAATCTTCCCTGGATTTTTGTTCTTCTACAGAAGTTTTGAATAATCTCTAGTACTTAATTTTTACCACATAACTACCTACTACACTCAGATAGTAAAATAAATATAATATGATTGATAAATTACAATATACAATAAAAATATGTATAACAAATAGGCAGGTACTTACTTTTTCCGGCACTGCAAACACTGACATCGATTCACTCACAGTCACACTTTTATGTTCAAAATCCCAAAAACAAATGAGTAACGTTTTATTCTTGGCATTCGAATTTATACTAATGTAGATTGCAAGCACAACGCAAGTCGTATTTCATCTCTTTGCAGGTCTAAACAAGCGTCCCGGACGAGCGGGCGGCACTTTGCAAGTCTTGACGTGTGGTGTACACGTGTAATATTACTATTGTTCTATTCAATTCTGTGTTTGAACTGAGTCTGGAATATTTTTGAGTACCTACCTAGTGAATGATGCTACCTGCCTACGTTGATAGATAAAGCCAAGCCAAAATTTTTGTCTTTTTATTATGAAAACCAGAAAATTTTTCGTGGACCCCCACTTACAACTTGTGAACCCCTGTTTTCTTTTCATGTCTACGTGGACCCCCGCATGGTCTCCTACGGACCCCTGGAGGTCCACCTGGACCACTTTGGCTACCTATAAGCTAGATCAACAATATCTACATTAGTAACATTTTCCCTTGTTAAGAGAAAATTTCACGTTACTCGTACTGCCATCTATCTGTACGCTACCAAACTAAATTTTGTCAGTAGGTATCATTTATGGAACAAACAACGAAAGATAATGTATGAAATCAGTTCGTCCGTGCGCATTGGGGAAAACTTTCACTATGCGAGTCGGGCTAGGTTGCAACTGAATTCGTCTGCGTGCATTGTGGCACTTACTCTTTCTTTAGAGTACTGCGACTAAAATAAATATAACGCTTAGAAAGAGAGAAAATATCGAGTCACATATCCATGAATGTAATAAATATTACTTCTACGGTTGGCCTCCACAGGCATGATAATCATTCTCTTATCAGATTATCTTATCAGGATTATAAAATGATTATAATTTCCTTATGAAAATTAGTCAAGAATTTGATTCAGTGATTATTTAAACTCTTAATTAATGATTGTATTTTATTAACTTACGATGGAACGATTAAATGATAGAACCAATTCCGTAGGGTTACAATATTTATAAAAATGTTTCTTTGGATTTACATTTAGCTTTCTTTTTATTTTCTGAAATACTTTACTTCAAAACCGTACAAAATTGCTATATTTAGTTGCTGTTGTTTGTAAAATGTTAATGTTTTTTTTCTCATTTCTTAAAAATTTAATAATTTGCTATCTTTCTTTACACTCAATAAAATTTTTGATTTGTATGTACTCTCTCTTTCCCCTTAGGCTCCGATGTCCTGTCTTCTCACTCAAAGTTCTTCAGACGGTGGCAGCAATGCTCAGAGCGACACGAGCATGCGCACAGCGTACACCGTGGATGCCAACGGTCGCCAAATGAATTCCATCATGAAAGCTTTTTCCAAAAAACGTACTAGTCGTAAATTCATTGCGCAATACATTAAAAAAACGGGAGATATCAAAATAACCGGCAATGGCAAGCCCCTGAATAATGTCCACAGGAACAACAACAATCCTTTCGATCTCAAACAGGATACTGATGAACTTATAAGTTCGCCAATGACACCCAAGTTCTCACTGAACAGGAAACTCAGCTCCAGCACAGGAGACATCAACAAGCTGAATGTTCAATACAGCAGAAAAACGCCACTAAGTATGAAAAAGTGCTTTTCGTGTTTGACTATCAGCACTAGAGCCAAGGGAGGATCAGAGTTTTGGTGATTTAGACAGTATGGGTCGAAATTTATCCTCTTGTCGCCAAATATATTCCTTGCTATTGGAATCAGAAACATTAAGGATGTAAAAAAAACCATTTGTTTTTGAAAAAAAAAGTTTCATTATCATGTGATATGGACGAGTGATGATAGTCTTTAGAAAAATTGGAAATGCTCTGCTTATGAAAATTTAGAAATATATTGTCTTTAAAGATTTATGATTTTTCATGTTTTAAAAATAATTTCTGAAATATGAAAAAGTTCTTACAGAAGTATTGAAATTTATGACTGCAAAAACAATGAACCTTTTTCGATGCATGACTTAAACCTTACGAAGCAATTGCTTCGACAGAAAATAAACTAAATGCTTTATTAAAAAAAAATTATAAGGTATTAATTGTTTTTAATTCATTTAAAAAGTATTAAATAAACTATTCATTCATATTACTGAAGTTATTTTGAATGTATTAATAGTGCTATGAATCTTTAATTTTCTCATATATCACTGTATATAATTGTCTAGTTTCTGAACTACTGAAACATGTGAATAAACTTTATATTCAATTTCCATTAGCTTGTTGGAAAATAACGTGTTTGTTATTTTCTTTCGGAATGTGATTATAAAAGTATTCCTTGTGGTACGAAGTATCAATTGAATTTTTTGAGCAAATTCAGGGGAATAATCACAATTTGAATGTGGATAATTGTGATGAAAGATACTTTTAAAATTCAATTACCTCTCATCAAAATATTTCTTAAATATCTGTAACTATATATATATATATATATATATATATATATATGATTGAGAAATTAACAATATTTCTACTATTTAAAAACAAATAGTTTTGCTCTTGTATGGAAATGCTTCTATACTTCTTTCTGTTAATGTTTTATGTATTTTTTTAAAATTTGTATTAAAGTAACCTCAGAAATTAACTTTTACGAATGTAAATTATCTGTAATTTTTGATAAGCAGTTATTTTTAAAAGGCCTAAATCATGAAATATATTATTGAAGACTGTTATATAAAGATAAGACATAGATGCAGTATACGCCCGGATGCCAAGTTAATTTTTTTTTCGCTAAGTGTGGTGATTTTCAAGTTTCGTGGTGTACTTAGCATATCGCTTAACACAGCATTACTTTCTTGAGCCCTTAAGAAAAAATTTGCAACATCATCGCCAAATATAAATCAAATTTGAGACAACCCGGGCATATATTGCATCTACTCCAAAATGTTTTTATTTTGTACTGCATTGTATTATACCCACTGCAATTCTGAGTGGAATGTAAAATCGTAGAATTGATGCATAGCACTGTTTCCAAAGAAATTTGAACTTATCATTGTATATTTTGAAAATCATTTTTATTACAACCTTAGAGATTTCTAGGATACTTAGTTTGATTGAAGTGTAAAATTTCCTATTTCTCTTATTGCTATTGTGTAGTGAATAATTATGTATACATCTATTTCTCTTGAAAGTTTATTGATAAAATGCATTTTCGAATTTAGCATTCAATTGTATTCAAAAAATTCTTATTACAATGAGCATCAGCACGCTATAAATGAAATTGTAATTTATTTTCACCTGAGTAAGATACATCTGAGAGATAGAGAAAGGAATTTTTAAATTAACGTGATTTATTTATTACTCGAATGTCATCTGTACGTTAATATCGGAAACATATATTTTCCAAGCAAAAAGATATTTCAGAAAATAGAAACATTCTACAAAATTAATTTTATGATGATAGTTTTGCACCACATGATGCAGTACTTGGGATTAATTTTTATGCATTCGAATTTTGGATACATACGTTTCTTGTATAATGTATATATAAAATACATAAAATTATTTCAATTTCTTTAAGAAATACACCATCATTCAATAATAAGAATTAGAATTATAAATGCAAAACATTTAATTACATTTTAAGAAATCAGACGAAAGATTCATCTCTTACAAGTTAATGAATCCGTACTTTTGTTTCTGTATTTTGAATGCCATATATATATATATATATATATATATATATATATATATATATATATATATATATATATATAAAGACTTTTCCTAGGGTATTCAGAAAAAAAGCAACTGAAAATTTAGAAACACTATTTGTTGTAAATGTACAGCTGTGACAAATATTTGCAATACATTTGGAAAAACATAGAATAACTACAAAAAATTCATTTGATTTCCAACAATTCTATGTTTATTATATTTTATTAATGTAAAAAGTGATTAGTACAAGAAGAGAATAGGAAGTCTACAAAAATTGCCCTTTGATTAATGAGCT
Organism: Nephila pilipes; assembly: GCA_019974015.1. Lineage (NCBI taxonomy): Eukaryota > Metazoa > Arthropoda > Arachnida > Araneae > Nephilidae > Nephila > Nephila pilipes. The sequence continues at coordinate 2,228,535 of BMAW01006734.1, forward strand.
AATTTTTGTAAAATGTAACAGATTTTTACTTTTATAATTAGAAACAGAGCTAATGTAGTTTGGTATGAGTAACTCGGGAGTGCATTCAGAAAATCTATATTATGTGGGGATAACGTCATGAGTTTCAGGTATCAGTTAGTATAACAAGTGGTTAAAAACGCTTTTTAAAATTATAACTCTAAAATTTTGATGAACAACTAAAATTTGTGTCTTGAATAATGTGGTAAAGAAAATTGGTAAATCTTTAAAACCGATACAACTTGCAATTCAAATTACGTGTTAGAGTTTAAGGGAAATATAAGAGAAGAGAACTTTGATGATTTCATCGAGATAAAAAGTTTGAAATGATAAATACGTTATATGCTCAACGTATCTTAGAATAAGCTATTCCAAGTTATTTTATGATGAAAAGTTTGTGAAATCAGTACAGATTGTAATATTCGAAGCAAGAGTTATATTTTAGTGGACAATTTATAAGTAATCAGTAAGGGCATAAATTTTCTATCGCTGAAGGATTTATTCTTATTAGGATGAATGCCTCAGACCAGTTTATGAAACACTAATTATTGAAAATGTAAAAATTCCATTTTTGTTGTTAATTAATTTTATATAGTTGTTACGCTTATTTTTTCCTCCAGAAATTTGATGGTACATAATGTTTTTAAGCTTTATCAAGAATTCTTAGAAATTATCCGAAAAGACATAAACAAATGAATTAAAATTATACTTGATGTACGCAACAAATGCATTATTTCTGCAAAAGAAACTGGGGATTGAATAAAAAACTTAAGATTTATTCATATGCATTTTGATTTCTATGATAGCATAGCAAAAATGTGTTAAAACTAACTTGTTGGTGTGAAAACACATTTCAATTATTTAAAAAAAATATGATGTAACTATATAACGAACTGAAATGTATTTTATAATTTTGAATTAAATTTGAGCTCTGCGAGAAAAAATCGGAAACAGGAGGAGTTTCTTAAAGTTCTTCAAAATATAGAAGTAACAACTCTAAATTTCCAGTTGTAATTAATTATTATGCAATATTTGCATTTAAGTACTTATGGTTGTCTATTTCATAAATGGGTTTACATTTTCTTTGTTTATATACTTTTTAAAATATGGAACGGAATCAATTTTTTATTATGTAGCAAACAGTAACACGTCTACTAATGTGTTTATTTTCTAAATTAATTGTAATTAAAATTATTTATGCCTTAATTGGAAAGACGTCGCCTTTTAGGTAAAACTTGAAAATGTATTACAATTTTTCCGAACAATTATTAATGTATCAACATTTATTCACAAATATATTTTATAAAAATTGTATCATCAGTTCCTTGCATGATTATCTTACGTTATTTTGTAAATATATAATGACAATATATTTAATTAAGTATTTTTGAAATTATATATCCCTATATATATAAATTTGAAAGTTGTTTCCCTATATTCAATTTTCGGAATCGAAGAGAGACTCCTTATATAATTCTTTTAAATACTACTTCATGATTTGTAAAAGTCCACCTTGAGTAAAACAATTTATCATCAATTTTTATTTCACTCAGAGTTTTTACATCTGTCAGAATTTCTGAATCTAAATTTATTTTAAATAAGATGAATCATTCTTGAGATATGACTTAATGATATCCTAATGGATTTTTAATAACAGTTAGTTTGTTCATATTGATACTTTTAATAAGGACATTTACAATCAACTCTAATGTTTATTGTTCATGATAATGTAAAATACACTGATTTCTAAAAGTTAAGAATATTTGGTACTTATATGAATAATTAAAGAAATATGAGTCGGAAAGTCAGGAAACGTGATATGTGAGTGTAAACCGTTATAAAGAATAAAACAATGTGAAAGAACGATGATAATCATTTTTAATATCTAGTATAAATTAAATCGGCACTTCGGAACTTTATACTTAAGTGAAAAATAAGGGCAATAAAAAGGTGATGCTGCAGCTTTTAACAAGGTGAGTGCTCACCTCTGACCATTGGCAGGCTGCACATTGAATTCCTATGCTTACTAAGACAATGTGAAAGAGTTGAGGGCTCAAATTGTTGCAAAGCTTTTTTTTTTTCAATTCTGAAAAGGAACGTTGTAGTTGCAGAAGAGCTGAAAGTTTACTCCAGAGCATGTCCTACATGTGTTCGATAAGATTCACATCAGATGAGTAAACAATTCAAGGCATGCGTTGGATATTTTCCCTTTGTAGGAAATATCAATCAGGCTTTCACTTCGACAAGACGTACATAAATAAAAAGTCTAGATTCACAGCACCTCGAAACATGCGAACATAAGGCTTAAGAACTTCAACTCTATATCTTTTAACATTCACAAATCCCGTCTCTAAGATATGGATGTTTGTTCAGCCGTCCAGCATAATGCTTGTCCACCCCATGACTCTCCTTGACGTAAGACAATGATATTCGTAATGTTTTCCTTGTGAAAACAAGTTTAATGTTCTCGCCATTTTGTTAGTCGATGGAAATCAGTGTTCGAACAAACGCGAGACTTGTCACTGAACATCACATTTGGCCAACTGTCCCAAACTCTAATTAATGCGAACTCATTTATACATAAATGTGAAGAAAATGCAAACTACTGGTCACCTGCATAGACACCATCATTTTGTTGAATCTCCGATAAAATTAATACCTGAAGCCTCGTACCCCTGTGATGGCTGAGAACGCTGATCTTAGTTCCCTGGCAGGACGGTTCATCTATAGTTGCACTGTTATTGCCAGAATCGGTTTAGGTGAATGGTTGTTATTCTTGGCCAACAGAGAACATGTCGTCGGTTAACACTTATTCGCTTAATTGTTAACAACGTTCTTTCGCATATGAATTACATGAAACATACCTGAACTGCTTATGTCGAGCATGTCGGTATCTTCATTCCGACGTCCTTATGTGTTTTGTGCATTAAGACGTCAATTTAAATATTTTACTTGAAGACAAAGTTTCACCTATAACATGTGATTATCCACAAAATATTTCAAACAAATTAACCTGTATTACTCTATATATTTTTTATTTTTTGAATTAATCTTAAAATCTAGGCACCAGTGTACTTCTAGGTAGAAAATTATAGAAATGTTGTGCATTAAAATGTAACATGTTTAGTGTATTCTGAAATGAAAACTTAGATATTTCATCGTGCATGTTATTTTTGGCTTCATGATTCAGATTATTAAGCAGAAACAAATTGGAGTTTGCCAAATGTCGCAAATTCTCTTATCCCTTTTGATACAATGTTTGTTCAAATTTTATATAATTTTGTCTTTTGTAAATCATGCTACTTTTAATTAGTTTTTGTAACAGTTGTTGAGATACATATAATCAAGTTTTTCAAATATTTACTATCATTTATTTGTTAAAGAAATTTGTACTTCAGCTTACAGAAATTCTTTTAAATTTAATTTTTTTACCTTTGAAATAAAAAGGATTTAAGTGCATATTTATCTTCATGAAACTGAAAAGTGTAAATAGATTTTTCGAGCATTGAAACTCATTTTTAAATACGAGTATTCAAAAATACTTTCAAGGAATTTGTAAATTTTTAAAGTATTATAAGCATGAAAAAGAATTTAAAATGTATATATTCTGAAAAATATCGATAAATGTTCAATTTGTTTTATTTAATTTTCATATATATCTGTGCAAAGTAATAAGCCAATTTTTTTTCTTTCATTTCGTAAATTTTAGGAAAAAATACAAAATACTTCAAATTCAATTTTTTACTGTCTTTTATCACGCAGCTAATGTATTTATATTACCATGTTCAAATTTTACTTACATGTTTAAAAGTCACTTCTATATTAACGCTACAAAAAAAGTTTATACATTATTATTCAATAAGTTATAGATATAAAGCATGTGTGTGTAAATGTATTGTTCTTATTTGTCATTTGAAAGTATATTTAACACATTCTATTCGATTAGCTAGACTTTATTATTTTTTTCTGACTCTATGTGTATTTCATCTTGCACAACTAAACGAGTTTATGTGTATGGTGCTGTAACTGTATATTATGCATAATAAATGACATTCATATGTCTAATGATTTTGTTTTTATTAATTCAGACTGGTTTTAATGTCTTATATGTTATTGTTTGTTCTTATTAGTTACAGCTACATATAAGAGTCAATTAACATAAAGCTGATTTCTAGTCTTCGTGTTACCTCTGAAGGATTTAGTTCTAAAATTTCTTAAATTCTGGAGTTAAGCTACGAGATTCTCCCGTGGTAGTAAGTGACAGACTACCAAATTGTTCATTATCAGTATTCGTTCATCACCAGCAAAAATTTTAAAATTTACAAAGATAAGTTATGAAAGATATTTCAGTTCAAATTTTTGTTACAATTTAATTACAGCTTTACTAGTTTTCTTGCTTTCCTGCTTTACTAATTTTTGTTTGATGGAATCTATTTTTACTTTGCTCAATATGCACAATTTATTTAGTCTCAAGTAATTTAGTTATTAATGGTTTCTTAACTTTATACTTTTAAGTGAACAGTTTTGAGTGTTTGATAAACGAATTAAAATCTAAAATCTGATTTTAATAAGTTTGCGTGAAAATGTGTTTTAGCCACCCTAGTATTCATTTATTTGTAGAAATTTTTAATTGGAAAATTCAGTATTGTTAAGTATTGATATTTAACTTTAATTAAGAGCCATATCTAACGTATTCTATATCTGACTATTGTGAACAAGTTAAAATAATTTCTGGAGTGCTTACTTTTGCATACAAGTTCTGGAACATTTAAAGTATTTCAATAAATTATGATACTTGATACCACATATAAACTAAGTATATTATTGATACAGGAGCTACAGTAGATAATAAAGAGGAAAAGAGAAAAACATAAACATCTAACATCTACATAAAACATATAACTCTAATTTTCATACAATAAAGTCTCATTAAGTCGGATTAAAGGGAAACAGACCTGGTCATAGTTATTGAATATCCAAGTTTACAGGAAAATTGAAAATAAATTAAAACGTACTAACAAAAGAATCATCTTTATATTGAAAAATTCAAACATGAATCATATTTACATAACATTAAGGTGTCTACTTTGTGAACAAGAGAAATGTGCTGGAAGTAATTTCATTGCATTTTACCATTTAGACAGAGGTGAACCATATATACTATCTATCACTAATAATAACAGGTGTAACTAAGGCTTTGTTGACTTTGCGCAGAATATTTGTAAAATATGCCTCCTTTCCCACCTTTCTGTCAACAGGAGTTGTAAGCATACTCAACCTCTTAAGAATGGGAAAGGTAATATATTTTTGAAAAATTTACATATTCATATTCGTACATCAAACACTATTTTTCGACACAGTCGCCTCCCTTCTCAATGCACTTTCTTTGCCAAGGAATGAATTTTTTTTATATATCTTCAAAACAATTTCCCGCCATCTTTTTTACTCATTGATGACACTCTGGACCTCATTAGCGATGGAACACCTTTTTTTCTTCCCATACATGGTTTCAGAGAAGTAAAAAGAGGAAAAATTTAAATATCAGGTAAGAGCTGTGAGAAGCATGGTTGATGATATCTCAACAAAATGAATCCAATAATTTATTTGCTGAGCTGAATGTGTAGTGGCATACATTGTCATGCGAAAACACACTCTCTTCATTGATATTCCCGAATTTATATTTTGTTCGTCCTGTATAACTTTTAAGGGTTTCTCAGCACCCCTTGACATTAATTGCTTCGTCTTGGGGCAAATTTTGAATGTGGAGAATTCGAAGAGGATTTTGGAATGGTTTTCCAAAACATCGAAGACATGAGTTTTTGGACCGAAACAATGATTTAATTTTTTTAAAAATATTTACACTCATGAAACCATTTCTATGCAATAGTATAGTTCATGACGTCATCTCCAAAAACAGTTTTTATTTAAATAAAGATCTGGAACGGCGCGTTTTCCTCTGCAAGTAGAAACCAATCCTATATCGAGAGTTATGAATTTATCGGTCTGCATAGCACGTGATATAAATTATCAAAATACTGAAAGATAACGAAGACCATTAAAAATAATGTGCCTTGTAACTGAACAAAATGTTCCGATTAATTAGAATTTATAGCCCCGAAGACGATGCTCAGATACTTGAATTAAGATTAAATCACACATTCTTCAGATTTTTAACCTTCGCCATTTTGTGAGATAAAGCGGAATGTTAAATTCGAAGATCTTCGATGAAATTTTATTCTCGAATTAATTAAGTAATTAGCTGATCGTCAATCATTAATCGTAAAAGGTTTAACATTAACTTTTATTTTGATTAATTAAACAAGCGTGGGTAACTAAATACAAATGTCATTTTTATAAAAAAAAATCCAATGGTTTTGCAAAAAGTTTTAAGTATTTAAATGCAGTTTAAATATATTCAATATTGCAACACTTAGAACATCGTTTATTTGTTTTTATGGAACAATTGTTTTCCTAAATTGTTTAAATGAGCTATTTAAAAATAAGGATTTAAGTTATAATCTTCAAATTTAATAGAGTTAGCTTGCAAATGTTTTACGCAGGAGGTACGAAATGTTCATTAAAAAGTTTTTAGTGGCTTTTAACAAAGAACTCTGTAATCATTAACCTTTAATTGCAAATTATTTTATTCAATCCTGAAAAGTAAGACTATAACAATCAATAGTTCTTTCATACTGTCATTTGTAAATTATATGATATCAATTCAAGCAAGGACAAACATACATTCTTAACATATTAAAAAAATGGTTATTCGATGAAACTTAAATTTTATCCCAATGTAGAAAATTCAAGAAAGTGAGAACAAATGTTTTTTTTTTTTCCCATTTTTTACTTGCGTGGTTAAGAAATACAGAGCTAAGAATCCCCATATAAATTTAAATGACACTAATTTTAAATGTTTTATAATATAATACACTTACTTATAAATTGGATATTATACATTTTTGAAATTCTTTTTGAATTGGGTATGAAAATCAACAAGACTTAGATTAGCACTATTGTTCAGATCGTCAAATATGTGTTCGGTCCATCATGTTTTCCTTAACAACTTTCTGCCTAGTTAGCAATCCTCTCTTGAAAACGGAATTAGACAGGGAAAAAAGTGATGTACAAAGTTATAGAGACTCCTTGATTTAGTACGAAAAGACGCCTTGTGGACATTAATGCGAAGATTAGAACGGCTAAGACGAGCATCCGTGATTCCACAAGCCATACTACTGTTTTACATTGCGGTTTTTTTCCTTCCATTCAAGTTTGGTTTTGATATATATATATATATATATATATATATATATATATATATATATATATAAATTTATTGAAGATTACTATCTCCTAATGATTATGTCATTATTTGTATGTTGGTGACAAAAAATTAAATTCCTGATCCATCGAATAAATATCTTACGGAGGTTGCATTTTACTAGTTTTTAAAAGCAATTTAAGAATCTTTACCTGACTTTATGCTGTCTGCTACTAATATGTTATTTTATTTCTTATAATTTTATTATACTTCCTTGAATCTATCTCTTCCAACAAGTTTACATTCGTTTCCAGAAGTAGTTTGTGCAAATATTCTATAAGGTGAAGTGAAGTGCCACTTCTAATTTATAACCACTTATTATTAACCACTTATTTATGCCACTTCTAATTATTTTAATCTTCTATACTATATCAATAAATGGTAGTTACAGTTGCTATCTACGTCAAGAGATGGATATAAAATACTTCAGCTTCTAGTAACTAAGAACTAAATGGAGCCTTGGAAGATCACTTATTTCTTTTCTATAATATTTTACTATTATTTAATATACAGACTAGTTTATTAAATTTAGCCATTGTATTTTGGTATGTCCCCAAATTTCAATTTTTTAATATTATTTCAAATATCTGGAAGAGATTCAAGCTGAGTCACTCCACATTCTTAGCTCAGGATTTTGATAACCATATTCCAACAACAAATGAAATTATGGTGAATTCAGACATATCTGTGTACTTTTGAAACCCTAAAAATGATATTCTCCCTATAGAAAACCACCTCGTTAATGAGCTATTCAATTTCTCTAAATTAAGTAGAACTATAAAATCTGCTTAGAATACAACCTCAGGAACAGATCAAATTACAACAGCTTTCTTAAAAACCATGTACAACAGTCAACGTACTGTTGTTCTGAATTATTTTCAGCATTTATTTGAGAATTCAATAGAGCCTCAGTAATTGAAGACTCCAATTATTCCACAAATTCCAAAATCGCGCAAAGATAAAATTCCATTTTAAAGAGCAATAGAAAGCTTCCAAATTTTCTAAAACGTTCGAAAGAATTTTAGCCGGGCGCATACCTTATTTTCTGACAATAGAACCAAAACTTCGTTCTCATCTGTATGACTTTGTTCTATTTAAAGACAATGGGGCAGCTACTCATTTCATACACAAAGCTGTCACAGACGTCAAACGAAAAGAAAATTTCTTTTCAGGAAAAAGTTTGGACATAAAGGGTGCTTACGATTCGGTTTATGTAGATAGCCTTTTGTATAAGTGTCTTCAATTTGGAATAAAGGGAAAATAGTAGTAAGAATACATAAATTAAAATATCACGATCTCTACAGATTCGATGGAGAAGTAGTCTATCATTGAGAAAAGCTGATCTAAAAGGTGTTCTACAGAGCAGTGTTCTTTCCCCCGTATTATTTACTATTTATATGCCCAATATCTTCAAAACATTGAAAACAGGAGTAGAATGCTGTGTATATGCATGTGGTTCCTTCATTTATTATTTTCCACAGTCCCTGGATATTGCGGATAAAAAATTGCAAACTACTTTAGATAGAATAAATCTATGGTACAACAATTGGAAACTGCCATTAAGCCATGATAAAAGTACAATAGCGGAATTACATGTCGAATAAAATAATTCAAACATTTTCTAATATTATGTAGGCTGCATTCACACTCCTATGGCAAACTCCCATTAAATATCTAAGAATGTTTTTTTTTTTCAAACAAAATAAAAATATAGATTTAATGAATCAAATGAAAAACAAAGCTTTGAAAAACATTAATGGTCTTAAATATATGAACTCTATGATCCAATAGCAGAAGGCTTGATCAAATAAACTAACAATAACATTCGATGTACTTTTTATTATACCGCCATATCATAATCAAATTGTTCAACAATCATTTTAAACCTTTTAATATCAAACAAATCAAATCACTCAGAATCGCAATGGATCTACAGCAGAGGACACAAAACATTGTACTTTTACAAATAGCTAGACAGAAAATATTTTCGTGGAAAATAAAAAGACTGACGAATAAATTTTTTATCCCTCAAATTTCCAAAAGTAACTATTCTCTTCTGCACCTCAATAGTCTTGGTACTATAAATCTAAAAATTTTGGAAAGAAACAAAATCAATAACTCGGATATTTTTCATGCGTTGAATATTAATAGGGAACAGTTTCCAGATTACAGTATTTCACAGAACTTCTGAGAGAAATTTACACCGATGAATTCGGATTTTGGAAAAATTTACTTATTCCTTTTATAAGAGGATTATTTGATGAAATAGGGAATAATAGTTACCGGAATATTTCATGATAGGTTTGGATGCTTCAAAAAACCATAACATAACGGATATAGCAAGCATAACAATAATTCCTCGTTTGCTTACAGCATAAATCCCATCAATATTATATTTAACCACTTTGGGCTATTCGTACCAATACGTTCGGGTGAATTCTTTATGATATGAAATCACTAAAAGTTATTCATAGCTTATTGTACCACTTTTTCATATTCAAATGATGCTACTTTGGATTCCGGGGCACTCGGAAACTGTTTGAAATGATCAGGCGAACAGATTCGCAAAATCGATGATGAAGTCTGTCTACATCGACTGGTTTGCTCCGGAAGATATCAATGGCAATATTTACAGACAGAGAATGAAAAGATTCAACTTAAACTTGTATTCAAGTAAATATTTCGAAGTTTCAGAGAACATTCTAACCATAGATAAATAATCCAACTGAGCAAAGAGCAAAAGAGAGGAAATACTTAGCACTCGAATCATCTGCAAAATGAATAAATGATCATAACTCCTGAGCTTTTACACAAATTCCATCCAGAAGATAATGCAATATGCAGTACCTGTAACCGTATCAACGTTTTGGAGCATATTCTTTTGAACTGTAGTAAATACATATCTCCTAGAGATCTTTTTAGGAATATACTCAAGATAAATCCGCTTTATTTACTACATTACAGTCAAACCACTTTAAGGCAAAGCAGTAGTTAGTAAACGAGTCCTCAAAACATTCCTAAAGAAAATGAAATACCTTGACATCTACTGAATGAAAAGCATCTTTTAAAAGGGAAAATAGCTTTTATTACTCTATATCCTCCCATAAACAAACAATCAATCAATCAAACAGTTGCCAAGGTATACCCACCAACAAAGTGTAAAAATTGGCAATAACGCTTACAAAGCATGTTACTCAACATATACAGGCCAAATTTACATATGCACTGAATAAACTAAATTGATATTTTGTGTTTTAAAGCATTTTACATCTCATTCACTACGTTTGTTTCAAGAGATTCGACCAAAAGTACATAATAATCATTTTCATAATCTTAAATACCTGTGTATTTCTTACTCCAGTTAATATTTTTTTGTATTTTAAATATTGGGTTGGCAACTAAGTAATTGCGGATTTTTTTTAGAAAATCAAAGACAATTTTTTCATGGAACTAAATAACTTTATTCTGTAATGTATTGCCCTTTTTGATCAATGACCTTTTGCCATCTTTCAGGCAGCATCATAATCCCCCGTTCATAAAACTTCTGGTTTTTATTAGCAAATAACTGAATCAGGTACGATTTGACATCATCATCATTATTGAAATTTTTACCATTCAAGGAGTTTTGTAAAGATCGAAATAAAAAGTAGTCATATGGTGCAAGATCAGGACTATATGGTGGATGTGGCAAAACATCCCAACCAAGCTCCAATAATTTTTGCCGAGTAAACAAAAATGTGTGTGGCCTTGCATTGTCATGATGGAATACAACACCTTTTCGATTTGTCAATTCGAGCCACTTTTTTTCAACTCCATTGTTTAATTTCGTTAGTTGTTCAATGTAGACATCAGAATTGATCGTTCGGTTGGGTGGTAAGAGTTCAAAGTTGACATTTCCTTTGTAATCCCACCAAACTGAAAACAAAACCTTCTTTTGATGAATATCAGCTTTTGATGTTGTTTGAGTGAGTTCACCTGGCCTGCTCCACGATCTTTTCCGCTTGATATTGTTGTAAACAACCCATTTTTCATCGCCAATTATCAGTCGTTTTAAAAATGGATCATTTTCATTACGTTTCTTTAGCAAATCGCAGCTGTTAATGCGTTGCATTAAATGCGTTTCTTTCAGTTCGTGAGGAACCCATATATCGAGTTTTGAACATAGCCAAGTTGTTTTAAGTGACTTTCAATGCATGTATGTGATACATGAAGCTTCTCTGCCATCTCACGTGTTGTACTGTGACGATCCGAATCGATTATTGCTTTGATTTGGGCGTCATCAACTTCAACTGGACGACCAGAGCGTTTTTCATCTTGGAGTGAAAAATCACCAGAACGAAATTTGGCAAACCAATTTTGACACTGCCGTTCTTTTAAGGCTTCGTCACCATAAGCATCACATAACTTTTTATGAGCTTGCGATGCGTTTTTCCCTTTGCGGAAATAAAAAAGCAAAATATGACGAAAATGTTCCTTTTGATTTTCCATTCTTCAACGAAGGCTAAGCGAAAACTACGCAACCGATCAAAAAACTTTTTTTACTGATTGACAGCTGAATTGCCAACTATCAAATAACAAAATGAGTTTTACATTTGTACTACGTCTGCAAACCTAAAAATTCAACTGAAGCCATCTATGAGTGAAATCCGCAATTACTTAGTTGCCAACCCAATAGACTGCTCTAAATATTTCTCGCTTAATTAATTTACTTTTGTTGTCCGTTTCTAGCATTAAAGATTTTAAGTAATTTACTTAATTGAAAATCTTGGAATTATTCCCTTGAATGTTCGTACTACCCATCTGATCATGGACTCAGAATTACGAGATAATGGTATGTTGGACAATTGTGACTGATGCAGAATTTGTAAGATTTGTCAGCACTTCTTGATAATTTATTCTGCTATTTGTAAATGAATGAGTACAAATTGTGGGAAAATTACCAGATGTACGAATATGAATAATTTTCTTGTCGCCCATTATAATTTCGCAATTTTTTAAATTTTTACAGATATATGAAATAATTTGTATTTATATTTATCCTAGTACTGTCCCATTTGTCATATCTACTTTTTTAATGTAGATAAAACATTAAAATGCTTCAAATTTCAATTTTTTTTATTTTTCCATTGAAATATAGGAGAACATTTTGCTGATTCCCTAGATGTAATAATTAGGTGAATGTATAAAGAAGAGTTCTAGAAATTCGAATTTTAAAATTGTAAGCGAACACGCCACGCCATAGAGAAAAATATATGTACTTGCAGTTTTCTTGAAACGGGAGGGTTGTACTTGCAGTTTTCTTGAAACGGGAGGGAGGGGCATGTGCATTGTTCACAAAATCTATTTTATTCGAAGTATATTTTTTTGTATTTGTATTTGATATTTTCCGCATTTTTAAAAATATTGTTTCCTATACAATGAAAGGACATTTTTTTTTCTTATACAAACTTACACATTTTAGGTTTTGGTATTATTAAAATAAAGATTATAGGAAATTTAAATCACTAAATGTAAAGTTTTTAAAAGCTTATAAGCCTCATTTTTGGACTACAACTATTTTCACTGTATAGAATACTATTTGAAAGTACTCTGAGTACTTATAAAGTTATATAAATACGGAGGAGTTTTTAGGTAAGATGTTCCTGAATATAAATTTAAGGCTTGCAAACTCAAATACCACTTTTCTTTATTAATTGTTCATATATAATTTGTCATGTGTACAAACGGGATATTTTCTTTACACGTAGATTCTTTTTCTTTCAATTTTAGAACTTGAGAATTGTTTGCACTTGACATAGAATAACTAATTTTTCTTCGCCATAATAACCTTAAACAAATATACAAATTAATCCGATTTTGCATTTTAATGTATCTCTGCCGACATTTGAAAAGATGTTAAACTGCCTCCATTGTATAAAACAAATGCTAAACTGTGAAATAAATTCTTTTTCCATCTTGAAACTTTTTATATATGTTTGATTATTCAACTATTTAATTAAATCAATTATTTTTAATTTCTCTAGAGTCTCCGCATTGGTTTTATTGAAACCCTTATTATTTATCTAATTTAATTAACTACATTTTAAAATTATTGAAAAATACGGTACTCATGAAACTGTGAGCTATTTTTAGAAGGAAAGTTCTTAATATTTTGGAATTGTATAAAAAGGGATATAAAATGTATGCGAATTAGATTTATTTTTGATCTTTAAAAATTTGAGACTGCTTTTCTTGGTTTCCCAAACGTGCTATTTTATAACGAATGAAATAATTTCTAACAGTTATTTTGTGTTTGAGTAATGATGAAGTAGATTTTAATTGGGTGGAATACTTACTCTTATTTTGCTTCTTAATTCAAACTGTGAAGTGTTTTGAATAGCGGCATTAGGATTCATGAAGTCTTATAGAAAATTTATGATTTTGTGAGACTTATTTACTATATATTCTCTTTGACAAAACAACTTTTTTTCTCTTATTTTATTTTTTAATCAATATTAGAGATTTTATACTTTGAGTACAGACAAAACATAATCAGAATGCGCGTCACTTTAGTTATTTCTTATTATCTTTTGGTGAATACAAAATTCATTATTTCTACGCTACACTAAAAATAATAATACAACTAATGCCAGATTTTTTTTTTTTTTTTTTTCATTTTTCGTCCACGAAGTTGTTTCGAAGATGAACACGATGAAGGGCATCCATTTAAGTGTGTATTGTATTCAGATGCCTGCTACAAAACTGGTATATTTGAAACATAAACCAAAGTAACATATATTTTAATTAATTATAATGAAATATTTAGTACATAATCAACAATTGACACTATAAATATGTGTTTGTTAATGCTACTTCGGTTTTTTAGCTGATATCATGTGATTTTTACTTTTAGTTATGTTAAAGTTTACCCTGGGCCTGAGAAATCCTACCAAGTGATGCCCAACTCTATTATTGTTATCTTTGGGCCTGGATCCTAATTACTAATTAATGTACTTGCCTACTGACTAGCCGGACTCTCAGCCCCTAATTGACTTCCCAAGCGAACTCAATGCTCATTCATCAATCCTAGAAGAATCAAGATCTGCGTTGCTCCATGATCAGCTACTCAAGCCGTAATCACCTGGAACCGAACCTGGGTTGGCAATGGTCACAGTCAGATACGCTAACCACCACGATTATAATTCTTACTGTATCTCCGTACATTTCATTTAATTAGCCATTGAATAATCTAAAACTTTGGTCTTGTGATAGCCGATTACGAGGACTCTTATGGAGAAGGGGTGTGTTGATAAAACCGTCAATTCCCCAAAATTACCTTTCAGAAGGTGTGCGAGAGGCAAGCAACTTTTCTGTCGTTCCGGAGAGCTGTTCCATTAAACATTTCACTTTAGCTGCACAAAACTGTTCCATTAAATTAATTAGCCGCACCAAAAACGGACTGCACGTAAAGGAAGCTTCAAATGTTGGAGATTTTAAATAATACTTATTTTAATGCAAACAGAAGCATCTTCAGTCATTACAACAGTATACCGATTGAATAGTTTAGAAAACAACACATAATAGTGATGTTTTTGTTGCCAATCGCACAAGAGCTAATCTGTTCCATAATAATTTATGCAAACTATTTTTTCGTAATATTTACTATTTTTTTTAGGCAAAGAACAATTCATTTATTTCAAACTTAACATTTACAAATTTAAAACTTTACCTTCACAGCTTTAAAACTTGACCTTCAAAGGTCCGGAATCTGGAAAGCAAGTGAGTGGAGAAAAGACGGACTGCTCCTTTTCTTCAAATCTCCTTACAGCTCAGCAGTCAAAATAGCGTCAAAGAATGACGTAGGAAGCCGCCACACTCTTACTGAACAAATTTATCATATATGAAATGTGATCTTGCAATGTAAATTACTGATGCAAATACAGAGTTTACAGACATAAACTTAGGATTCGTGGGACAAACATAATTTCCTAATACTATTTATAAACAGTGTTATTAATTCTAAAAATTATTCTATATTTATATCTTGAGTTTCCCCTGCGACACTCAATATAAAGTAAAATGAGTGAATTTCCATTACAATGAATTTTAATTGCACTTGTTTTTTGTAATAATGTTGCATTAGAACTGTTGAGGTATTATTGACGCTTCTCACTATATTCACATATTCTCGTTCAGTTACGAAGAAAATTAAAATATATTCCAGCATATCAGTATTCTAATTTTCATATGGCACCATTATTCACACATTTCAATTTGAAACTGTCTTGGATACGTTTTAATTTTGGTTGATTAGTTGTATAAAACTTTCGGCACTGTGTGAGTCCCTATAGGAGATGTAGTACCAAATTCAAGTGAAGATGTTACCAGTTTTACAATTAAAGTAATTTAAAAATCAAGCACATGATATAGAGATATAATGTCTTGTAAAACATTTAAGATATTTGATTGAATAATTTACCCAAGAAGTCAACAAAAAATATGTTTTTAATTGTTTAAAAAGTACAGAGTTAAAAGCAGAATATTCATTTAAAATATGCCTCACATTCTGGGGATAAACACAACGAATTTTAATTTTGACGTCGAATGTTGAAATAACGGTGACGTCGACTCATCAGTAGTCCTTAATAGAGACTGTTTATTGAATTCAGTCTCGAAATCACGCTCTAGCGACCTCAAAATTACCTAATTATTTAGTGTAACACTCTGAAACGTAGACTCATATTTTCCCCTTCTATTGACACTTAGGGAATTTTATGTGAACATATTTGAATTGAATATGTCTCCCAAATGATGAAACGAGACTCATGCAGATTAGATTAGAATAATTGAAGTTTAGAAAATATATTTGATAAATTAAATTTTAAAAAATGAATAATTTAATAGGAATTCAGTTATAAGTAGAGAGAGTGTGGAAGATGTACATAGAGCATATATTGAGACCAGTCCCCCTTTCAGCTCATGGTGTACAACGGGTTTGTACATAGAGCAGTATGGAACGTATTGAAAAATTTGATGAATGATAAAATCACAGCTAGGAAATATTCTGCATATGGTCTGTGAACTGAAGCCTCATCTGTAAATCAAACCACCAAGGATTCAAACCCGATTGGCTTACCAAGATAAGCACTCAGTTATTATATTAAACGTTATGTTCTGTTGCGTCTTTCCACAATTATAAAATACAAAAGATTGACTTTAAATATTTATTTTTCTGAATAAATAGCGGTTTTTTCATTACTATATGATTTTGTATTCCTTTGATTGTGTTTATTAGTGAATCATATATAGAGAATAAAAGGAAAAGTTAGTAATACGGAAAAATTTCAACCCAATCTAATGTATAAAATAAGAACTTTATTTCACAAAAATGCTTCTAGAACACTTCTATTTTCATGATAGGATTTAAATCAGGGAGTGAGTGAGTGAATGTAAAGTTTATTGGCGCAAGAGCCAGATATGGCTATGCTGCTCCAAACAAGATTAAACTGTGGTCTAGACGTGAAGTTGAAAAAAAAGGTAAAAATGGTTGACAAGAAGTAGGGTCGAAAATAGAGAAGGATCGCTAGGGTATCCCAGGAGTGCGTCACCCGTGTTTACCAAAGACAGTAAATCCCATGGGAAAGAAAAAGATCACTAAGGTGCCTCGGGGTCATGATGCCCGTACTTACCTGAAGAAGGCAAGTCCCTGAGGACCCCTGATATAATCCCCAGGGGCAGGGTGCACGGCTATACCCCCAGACGCTGGGTACCCATTTTAGTCGCCTTTTACGACATGCATGAGCTACAGTGAGACTATTCTGTCATTCCCGGTCACCACACGGGTCTTTAAATCAGGGAAGAAAAACAATCAGGAAAAAAGGAAGAAATTATTAAAATGTTTCAACAAAAGGTTCATCGTCATTCGATGGATTAGTTTAATTGTGATTGTTTTTAACATAGACGGATTCCAAATTTATATTAATTCGACATCAAATAGCTACGCGGGAAAAAAACCCATTTCCATAAATATAAAACTTTGGATGACACAAAAACAACGTCATGCACAGAAATTTATTATGTATTCTAATCAGTGCAAAAAATGGGTTTTAAAATAAATATCGCCCATATTAATTATTGTGTTTTATTTCTTTAATATGTAAAGCAAATTTCAATAGGAGAAAATTCAGTATAACATAATACAGAACATTTTGTCTGTACCTGAGCTATCAGTATTTCAGGGATTACCTAGCAGAAACTATTTTTGTCTTCATCTTATTTAATACCTTAATTGCATAACTTTTGAATGCATTCGAAACGAATAAGGTTTTGGTAAGATAAGCAAGCAAGGAGCCCTTCTCTCCTTGCTTGGGAACAACAAACGACATGTCGATATGTTTTCCTTGATTTCAATTTTGTTTCATCTGTTTACTGTTCTACATTTAAAAAAAACAACTTATTTTTCTATTATCTGTTTTATCGTCAAGCGCAGTTCTCGATTTAATCGTAGATTTTAACTCGTGCATGTAATAGACGGGGACTAAATTTGTCCATTTCACAATTATACGCAACAGTTCATATGTAAGAAGTAGAACTTTTCCATATATTTGTTTGGATAGGAATAATTTTTTCTGTAAGGTCTTAGTTCAGGAAGTCTTACTGTGTTACTAGCTAAAATTCTAACATTTCGATCAGGTTCAAAGCATGGCATGACAATTTAAATCAAATTTTTCCAAAGTAGTATCCCAAAAATTATTTTCTGTTTCTCGTTCAGTGAAAGTATTGTCATCTGAAGAAATTTTCAAGACCTTTCGGAATTTTTGCGGATAAAATCTTCTTCACAGTCATTTCTCCACTAAAATCACTTTCATTGGCATCTATTGCAGCTTTTCCATCAACTGAGGAAAAGACGGATGTATCAAACACCTCGGACCTAACTTCAGAGCTATATGTACTACTGCAGAAAAATCTAACACTGAAAGAAGATGCGGTTTCAAGGACCACTGTTGAATACTACGATGGGATTTTTACTGTATATTCCAAGTCTTGAAATAGGAAACTAGAGGAAGAACTCATTCTATTGGACGAAGCTTTTAGAAGGGGTGCATGGAGTAGCATTTTGAGTATTGTCGTTGTGATCGTACTCTCCTGTTACTGGTTAAATATATAAAGTTTTTTTTTTTTTTTTTTTTTTTTTAGAATCTTTTTAAAACTTAATTTTAAGACTTGATAGCAAAATCATACATATCCTTAATATGAGTAATAATTTTTTTTTTTCAAATACTTCATTATGCATTTTATTTTCTTTCACATCTCTAATCAATCACTCTTACTGAGGTAAAGTTAACTTTATCTTTTAAAGAAACATTTGAAATATCTCTACATTATACTAAAAAAGAAATATTGAAGCAGTTTGGAATTAAAATGTTAAGTAAAACTTCCATCTCTATACTATTATAGTGTATATATATAAATTTATATATATACACTATAACAAAAAAAAACGACGCATCAAGAAGGATTTGTACGATGGAGAAAGAAATTCGCGGATAGAAAAAATATGTATAGAATAGAAAAATAATTAAAATTTCAGAACAATTGAATTATTTATTTCAGAGTCACATAGTTACAAAATAATGATCTCGATAAGGTGTTGACCCACTTCTAGCCTGCATGCAAGCTGCCACACGACGTGGCATAGAGTGATAAAGCTCCCCGATGCTCTCCTGCGGTATTTATTGCCAAATTTGCTCCAATTGTCGGGCTAGGTCATCAACAATCAGTGGTAGATGCAGTCGCCTTCCCATCATATCCCAGACATGCTCGATTGGAGAGAAATCTCGTTGGTCATGGAAATGTTTGACAAGCTGTAAGATAGTTCATAGCAACACGTGCCATGCGTGGTCTGGCAATATCTTGCTCAAAAATAAAGCCAGGGCACAGTAAAAGGAACGGTAGCAAAACAGGTCTCAGAATATCGTCGACGTACAGCTGTGCAGTAAGTGTGCCTCTAATGACAATCAAAGGAGTCCGGTTATTAAGGGAAAGGGCACCCAGACCCTTACTCCTAGTCGAGGGCCTGTGTGGCGTGCAATAGCGAAAGCAGGATCGGAACTCTGCCCTAGGCGTCTCCAGATACGTCTTCGATAATCTTCAGGACACAGTTGGAAGCGGGATTTGTCGCTAAAAAAACGGACACTCGTGTGCGGGTCACATGTCTGATGGTTGATAACGATGAATCAAGCGCTGTGACAGCTGATCAGATAATCACTCTGCCCTCCAGATCTGTTGTGGCCCTATGTCGACCGCTACCATCGTGAAGCTGAAATCTGCCATTGCCGATTCATTATAGCTAGCATCTTCTAATCGCCGTATCGCTTTGACCCATATGAAAAGCGATTCTCCGATTTGCCCAATCTGCCTCTTTTAATCCAATGATAAGATCTGTTTCAAACTCTGACAATTGCTCGTAATGTGCTCGAATCCTACGGCGAGGCATATTTTCAGTCGTTTAAAGGTATCCTAAATCGCAATGCAACAGAAAATTTGACGATCAGATTGAGAATCGCTTCTTATATACACCTGTTGAGCGCTCAGCTCCGATGCGTTGCAGCTTCGCTATTCATTCATTGGACACCAAAATTTAAGGATTTACATGTTCCGTTCTAATGTTTTTGCATACGAAATTTCATTACAATCGATCAACTCCTTCTGGCAGCTTCACTTTTTTTGTTATAGATTATATACATATATTTGTGTGTGTGTTTAAAAATGAGTGTTGTTCTTGAAGGTACTTGGGTACTTACATGGATGTGGAATCACGCTTACTTCACTCACGTTGTCATCTGTTCTAGGTTCCAAAGTTCAAGATTCATAGAGCGATTAACATGATCAAGGTGTTCCTACAGATTTTAAATTAGTCTTAATTTCAGAGAGTTTGTGAGCCAGAATAGTGCAATAAACTTCTCCTGAGGCTCTTCGAACCAAGGATGTACTCTGTAAGGTATAGGTCACGTCTCACTGCATTGTTTGGTGATATCGTAGTGTGTTAAGGAAATCAATATCCATATAAGAGTGGACATGATTCCCACGGACAAATATTTACTTTCAATGATGCACGCGTACCTTTCACAATGATGAGTGCATTCTAGTATTGCTACGAAATCATTCTCCAGACTGTAATGTTGCATCCTGGAGCCTCGAGTATTCTAGCCATTATTGCAAGATGATTGTTTTCTGGCAACCACACCATATACACACATGTCATTCTAAACCGCCTTTTACTTCTTAGTGGCCATCCAGTTGAAGTAAATCATTCGATAATGAATAGCTGTCAGTATAGGTGACATAACCAATCGACAGCTGCGGAGTTCCATACTAAGATACATTAGGTGAATGGTCCAGTAAAATACACTTTTAGATAAACAACATATATCACATTGAAAATATATCACATGCGTAACTTTTGTTCTGACGACAACGTGAATATTGTTATTAAAGAGTCCAGGAATTTTTTTTCAACGACAAATTAACCTGAATAACATTCATTTGCACAAGGGTGATGATAGGGAATGCAACTTGATCGATTTAGACAATGAGTAGTCAGTTGAGGTGCTGTTGTTCTTCTATTAGCCCGAACTTACCACAATAGCTGCCACTCACATCCGTTATATATGGCCAAGGACGTACGACAAGTGCCACGGCGCTGAGCTGATTTATCAAACACGATATGTTTTTACCATCGTAGTACAGGAACAATTCAAAATATTAGCTAAAATATGCTGTCATCCTTGTCTCGGAAGCCAGTTATTACACTATTTATGACTTCCAGTAAATCACACAAATTCTGCATTACTCCGAATTGTACAATATGTTTTCAATTTTTCTCTCGCTCATTTCATATACCCTTTACTGTGAGGGCCATCACGAATGGTTTTTGCGAATTAGTATTCTGTGCCAACATCGAATATATACATACATATTTATATATATATATATACTGCTGTTTGTAGAAAATGCAACACCATGAAAGAATCATCAGAATCAAATGAAATTTAATGCAGAAACGACTTGTACTGATACAAATAAATGATGAAATTTTCAAAACAAAAGAAACAAATTAAGCGTCCGAAATCAGTATTTGGTGCAGCCACCATGCGCTGCAATAAGTGCTGCTATACGACGTGGCATGGAGTCAAACAGATGTTGAATATCTGCTTGAGGAAGAGAATTCCATATCGCTTGTATGCGCAACCAAAGTTCGTCTTTGGAAACTGCAGGACGCGGATCACGAGCGAGACGCCGACCAACCATATCCCACACGTGCTCAATAGGCGACATATCCGGTGAATAAGCAGGCCAAGGAAGAAGTTGCATGCGTTGTGCTGAACAGAAGTCTCGAACAGTCCGCGCAACATGTGGGCGTGCATTATCCTGCTGAAAGATAGCTCCAGGGATGCCTTGAAGGAAAGGAACGACTTCGGGCTGTAGCACTTCACGGACGTACCTGTTGCTATTGAGATTACCCTCAATTCGTATCAAATTGGATCGTCCATGATACGAAATCGCACCCCAGACCATAACTCCGGGTGTTCGACCACTATGTCGTTCAATAATACACTCAGGAAGGCAGCGTTGACCGGCATAACGTCTAACACGAACACGGCCATCATGGGTCCACAAATTGAAGCGTGATTCATCTGAAAAGACAACTTGGTGCCAATCAGCTCGCCTGTCTCTGTGCTCAAGAGCCCACTGCCGACGCAGCCG
>BMAW01006734.1:2265618-2275795 GCA_019974015.1 Nephila pilipes
GAGAGAGAGAGAGAGAGAGAGAGAGAGAGAAGGAGAATGATAAATTTATAATTTTCTTTTTTGTACTCTCAAATCCTCCCTATAGCATGGTGTGGAAATTTGGAGAGAAAGGTGTCATCTCATATGTCATCCTCGTCACTTTGGTGATATGCAAAGTTAAGATGTCCGATATCAATAGCCCTCATGTTGCTTCGAAGTGCTACGTAAATAAATATTAAATCTTTTTTTTTATCTTTGGATTTTAAAAAAAAAATTATCTATTGTTCGTCACAAAAATCTTGGAAAATGCTGAGTAAAGTACTCAAGGCACTCATTTGACATTTGGGTACTTATTTTTGAATCACTCATAACTCAGAAACTTTGAAGCATAATAATTTTACAATATTTGAAATTGAATTCATATAAAAAGAGAAATTAGATGCGAGAAAAAGAATCGAATTTCATAATGGAAAAACACTTTTCCTTAGCTGCGGTACTCTGATTTGTTGAGTAACTGTAAATAATTGATTAATTGTGAATGGGATTCTACATTTGTATACAAAAATCATTGTGCACTGGAAATTACGCATTTTAAATTCTTCGGAACTCAAAGTCCTCTAGTTGGAGTGGGGTGCCTATTCTAGAATTGATTTCGTCATCTGGACGTGGTTTTAAATAAGAGGACCACTGACTTTGTACAGACCTTTCAATCATATAAACATTTGTAAGTTGAAACACTTAACAAAAAGACGAATTGGTGTAGCAGACTCATAATTCAAAGCGAAAGAATACTAGAAAACTTCAAAACTTGAAGGTAAAAGTTATAAAATAGGAAAGCGATAAGATATATGATTCTAAAATAACACTTTTCTTTAGAACATTATGCAAGATAAATTGTTTGGGAGAGTAAGCATTAGAAATTTTCAAGCCAAGTTATATTACAATCAAAAAAGTGCATAATATTAATGTAATTAGTGTACTTTTATTTATTTATTTTTTTCGAAAATATAATAAATGTCTTTCTTTTGAATAATCCTGTCAAAAACTCAGAACTTTTCCCACATTTGGTTTGTTTAGCATATATTAAATAATTTAAAATATGTTCGTCACTTTTATTGCAATATTTAATACATAATTTTTTAAATTAATTTTTCTTTCTCAGTTTACGCTCTATGTAGTAAAACTACTGTTTACATACTCAAACTACGTAAATATACATAGTAAAAAGCTTAGAAATATTATAACATAGACAGTACAAATACCTCTTTGTCAATTTGTGAAGTAAAAGACACCATTTATTTAAATGAAACTTAGTTACTTCCTTATATTAATTTTTTATGCAGTGATCTCTGTCATAAGTCCTTCTAATGATATTCACATCACAAGCCCAAATTTCATATTTTTTCAACGAAATAATTTTAAATAATACTTTTCCATCAAAAATGAGGTAAAAAAAACACATCAAAGGGGGAAATATCTTTAAATAAATATTTACACATAATAAATAGGATGCTATATTTCGTCATAATTTCTACGAATTTCTTAATGGCGAGGATGTAACTGATTTCGAAACATAATTTAATAAATCAGAGTTGTTCTATACGTGCATATATATTAATGCTGCTATATATATATGGGGCGTGCTCTTTTCCATAAAGTGATTAATGTTTCAGAGACTCAGTGTACAGTATTCCGAGTGTCAGTTAAACATAATATTTTTTTACCGAATATATGGATTACATATTGATATAAAATAATTTCTAAATTTAATGTACCTCGTCCGGATTTTGTAAGTATGTCTTTATTCTATTTTTTCAAAAATAATTGAATTGATAATTTAAAACTTTCTGGGTTAGGTAAAATTAAGTTTCGCAATTTTGAACTTTTGAATAACCTCTCAAGAACGTTTATACCTCTCAAAAACTATTTTAGGTTAATTTTGTAATAGATTTTTTCAACCACTTAATACTGATAATGATTACTGACATGTTCTTCATTATTTCATTTTTTCAATTAATTTCTGCTAACCATGTCTCCTTAAAGCTTCAATCTATATGTGTAAACTACATCGATGTTTATTCATTGCGTTTAATACTCTATTATTCAAAGCTAAAATTATTATTTAATAATGTCTAATATAAAAAAGGAATATAAATTACATTTTAAAATGCACGTATGAAAATAATAAGTAAGAAATTATTATAAAATGTTATCTGTGCAATCTTTCATGAACATAAATGAAACCAAAGTCTCTCATAAACTCTCATGTAACATCATTTATTATAATTAAAAACAATTAGAATTTAATTTTTTAATTAAGTTCTTGAAAATATTTTGGAACATTTTTAAAGATCGGAAAGCCTACAAACGAATCATTAAAAGGTAAGTGAAAGTACTTTTGAATTTCGGAACAAAAATGTAAAATTCCACTGAGACCTTCATTATTTTTGGACCTTTCGGATACACCTCTTCGTATTCAAATAAACACAATAGAATATATTTGAGAATTTTAGAAGAAATTCTGTTAAATTACATTCACGAAATCAAAATGGCCGGTAGACAAGCACCTTAAAAATCACTTGTATATTGCATTCATTTATTTAATTCGTTATATTACAAAGAACTCTCGTATATTAATAATTCTGTATGTCGCATATAAACGGGTAGTACATCCATTTATTATTACAGGAAAGCAGCTTAAAATGCCTTTTTTGCTACTTATTTCCAAATAGCTCGCTAGTAAATTTTGTTCAATAAACCCTTGTACATTTAATTCTTCGAACTACTGACATTTAAATTTTATCACATTTATATAAAGCCTTATAACTTTTTCAAATACCTGACGGATTACTATTATGTTAAAAATTGAACATAAGGAGTTTACCTTAGGAGTACAGATTTAAATACTAGGAAATATGAATATGATATAGTTTTACACTATGCAGATAAAAATGAAAAAATGTTAATTCTAAAACAATAATGCAATTTTTGATAAATTTAGTATTGAAGTTTGAAGCTATCTATTCGATATTTAAGCAAATGTTCGCATACATATATAATAATATATGCATAATATAGTTATTAATATAAATGTATTTTACTATGTGATTTAAAATTATAGAACCATTAGTTCGATTTACGTTAAAAAATTTTGAATTTCCATGCTTGTGTTTTTATTTATTGTATGACAAAAAGAGGGAAGCAGCATATTGAGGTTTTCTTGCAGAAATTTCCATAAAGAAGCGGCAGGGAACTGTTTTTACTCTTGAAAAATACTCTCAACAAAGATGTTATCTGTAAAAATTTAATTTAACAATATATTTTTTACAATTTGTTTACCTCTATTATATGATAGAAACAATTTGTTTATTAGAACGAGTTTGAAATATATTAGTATTTATTGAGGAAAAATATCAGTTTATTGTATAAATTAAATACATTTTTTTCCCTTGTTAAAATAATGTTAAGGAAATTTTAAATTTGGAAAGAAATAACATGCTTAAATGTATTTATAAATAAGCATTAAAATATAGCAGTCTAAAAAATACTAAATTGCAGACATTAAACTTTTAATTAGTATTTGATATTCTAAGTTCATTCTTTTATGTATTAATAATTATTCTGATATGTTTCTCTTTTACTCTAAACTCAGCTTCCTGTACATTTCATTTGATATATAAAGTTGATAAATTTTAATTTTGAAGATTATTTAAAGAAGACAAAAGCTTACTCATATTATACTTATATTTAAGGAGTTGAATATAATAAAAATTATCAATAATTAAAAAAAAAATGTCAATCTTTTCTAATTCACTTTCTTTTGCGGAAAACACTCGGCAATTAGTTGCAATAATCAAATTTCAAAAGTGCTTCTGATTTTGAATAAACTAAAATAACTAATTGATAAGCACATACTTGAAAAATATACTTCTTAATTATATATCAGTTACCGTTTTTGAATATTTACTTTCGTTTGTTATTCCTAATTAATATTTTTTTCGATAATTAATTAAAAGAAAAACTACTAATCCGACTTTCTGAAATAAATTTGCAAATAAAGTATGTGCCGTAACAAGGTAACTGAGATATCTTTGACACGGAGAATGAACTTATGTTAAATAAGCGTCACATTTTGTAAAATTTAAAGCAGCAGAAATCATAATTAAGTATTGTGAAAAATGTATTGTTATGTACATGTTAACGCATTGAAAATCACATTTATATTTATAAATAGTTATGTATGAACAATTAATAATCAAGGTATAGCTGTATTTACATTCATTAGTCGTATTCTTACTTTTAAGTACATCTTGTATGAATTACACTATATTTATAACTTTGAAAAATTACGAAATACATGAAATTTCTATGTGATTTATGTAATTATAATTTCAAAAATTAAATTTAATAAAATTTAAAAATTATGTGTTTTGTGATTCAATCTTCATATGATATCTAACCAAATATTATTATTTACTTGAAATTTGTAAGACATTATCAAAAAACAATTGTATAATAGTAAAAAAATAATCTGATTTTATGATGTCGGAAATATCTGCTCTAAGGCTAAGGTAGATTTTAAAAAAAAAAAACGATATATTTCTCTTTGTATTGGTACGCTTATTTAATACATTAAAATTAAATTTCATAGATTTAAACCGATTAAATTCTTATGAGTAATATATCTGTGGAATCAGAAAAGCATGCTCTAATTTTTAACAGCCAAATAAAATTTTCAAAACTTGAATCACTTTAATATGTCAGTTACCTTGCTTATTATTATTAGAAGAATTCTAACAACCTTCCTTATGTTTTAAACAGCGCTACATAAAAAGATTGTTATTACAATAATGAAGGCAAAAGTAATACTGATGGTAACAGCATGTTTCGTATGCTCCTGTTCACTGATTTTGGAATCCAAAAAGCATAAAAAGACAGGCAAGAAAAAGGCGGAGAAACCAGACAACGGTACTGCAGTAATGAATAAAGCAATTAAATTTATGCTTGAAACAGACAAGAATTTCAAAAGACTAGCTCACAATGTATCTTTGGCAGGCTGGAATTGGTCTGTGAATATTACTGAAGAAAACCAAAAGAAAGTGGTAAGTTAAAGTAACATTGTTTTCTTTCCTGAATGCAGCAGTTCTGAACCGATGGTACGAGTACCCAGTGTGGTCAACGAGAGGCTGTTAGGGAGTCCGTGAAGAGAAAAGGGTTTTGATGGCCCCATACAGATTAAAAAGAATTTTGAAAATTTAAGAATTTTTAAAAGTAGACAGAACATTTCTTTCAAATCATCCCATTTGTAATATTGACTTCCCTTTCAATAAAGTGGAGATTTTTTTTAAGAAAAAAAAATCCGTAATGTATTTGTAGCGGCTTACTAACACGGAGCAAGTTGAATGGGCGTTTCGTTTGTGCACTTACATAAAAAATAATTCTTGAAACAATTTAAACGCAGTTCCGAATTTGAGATTATATTTGTCCTTTTTGAGCATAATTTTTTAAAACTTTATTATTCAAAGTATTCTCAAATATCTCATTAATCTTATTACAATTAAAAAGATAGATTATTTAATTTAATTGGATATACCTATTTTTTGGAGATGTTTTCGAAATAGATAATGAGTGAAATGGGGGAAGGGAGTTGGAGGATTCTTAGAGGATGGTACGCAGAAGGGAACCAAGCTACCTAGGGAAATGCGAACAGAAATATTTATATGGTATAAGTAATTCAAGATAAAAACCAACGTTTTTAAAAACAACGTTTTTATATGGTGTTAAAATTTATTAAAAAAAATTATTTAAATATTTGTTAAAACTTTGTAAAAAACCTCATATCTCTCACGTCTTTAAGATCACTCTCCCTGCGAATTTCGGGCCGCGGTAGCCTAATGGTCAAGGTCGTGGACTAGCGGCCGATGGTTTTCGTTCAGTCGCGGGTTCGAACCTTGGCCGCCAAAGACCCGCCGTGTAGCCGGGGCTGATGCACGTTAAATCTGTTCGGGGCCCAAAGTCCTCCCTATGGCGTGGTGTGGATGTTAGGAGAGGGGGGGTGCCAGCTCAGGTGTTGTCCTCGTCACTTGACCGTTTGTCAAAATTGCGAGGTCCGTCGCCAATAGCCCTCGTGTTGCTTCTAGTGCGACGTTAATAAAAAAAACTAAACTTCCTGCGAAATTCAATATATCTCCTATAGATGGCGCCAGATTACTAAACAAATTACGTTTCTAAAAAAAATTATTGAAATATTAGTTAAAACTTGTCGCAGATGTCTAAATATTGCATTCTTAGGCGAATAAGAAAGATTCCCAAAGTTCCAGAGCTTAATGGGAAGTTGGTTAAATTAACGATCGAAAATTTGATGACTCACATACACGCCAAGTGAAATTCAGAAAACCGTTTTAAAATAAATGCTTTGATTGTAAAATAAGGTCTGAATGCGAAGTTACAGTAACTTATACTTTATTAGGTATGAACATTTTTATTTTGTATTTCATTTCGAAAACGCACATTCGAAGTAATGCACAGAAAAATATCAAGCAATTTTGTAACTTAATATTATATTTTTTTTTTAGTTTAAAATAATATTAAATAGAAAACATTCGTTACCTTTTCATTGAATTTTACAGCTCTTATTTTTATTATTTATTTTGATTTATATGTTTTCTATATAGCCACCAAAATGTGTTTCAATTAGTTTATTTATCACACTTATCACAACTTTTCATTTATTAAGTACTGGAAAGAGTACCCATGCACAAACGGGTGATTTTTAAAATAAAACCATCGTGCATTAATTGTCGGTTGCAAAGATATACATAGTGATCGTGTATATGTTGCAATAAATGTCAGAGCTATATGTAGCGGATCAGTAGTTTACTTTACTATTAGGAGAAAGGCCAAAACTTCTCTCACAGAATGTGTAGTTAAACATTTATATAAAATCCTCTAATTAATTTTATTACGATTACTTTGAAACTGTTAAAATATCATCAGCACTTTTTTGGGGAGTGGTGTTAATTAAGGGTATGTATTTGTGTAAAGTAGTAACCAATCAACAATTAAACATCCTGTTTAATTCTACATTTAGTATGAAACAAAACCAAATATGGCTCCATTATTTTTAACCGATTTCAAAAGACAGAGAGACTATTAAAAAACTCATTAAAATGCATATCTTTTGAAATGAAACAGCTAAGAAAAGAATTGTTACATCTGTTGGAAATACTGAAAAATTGTGATGAAAATGGGATTGGAAAAGATCTCCAAAATAAATTTGAAAATGAGGAATATGCATACGATTTCTTTCGAAAATTGCAAAGTATCCTACAAACTGAGTGATATGATGAACGATGCGGATTCTTATATAAGATAAACTAATAAACTAGCAAATCGATTTTAGATCTATACATTAGATTTTACTTTTTATTCAATAATAATATGCTTTCGAATAGATTGTATCAAATAATCTAATATCATAATTTCATTAAGGACATTGGAATATTATAATACATATATACAGAATTATACAAAATTCACTTGACCATTTTAAAGTGAAATAACTTTTTTGTTGATTAATAACTCATACTTGTTCTTTTATACACGGAAAATACACTTCTTGGAGATAAATGGTATTTAGTTTTTAAAATTACATCCCTTAAAAAACAACCCTTTTGTACCAACCACTGACGTTCTTTTTCTAAAGAATACACCATCATCTGAACTACTATTTCTTTGCTCATTTCTGTATACATATTGGCTCAAAGAGCAGTTAATTTAAGTGAGGGAGACAGCCATTTAATGTCAGAGTTTCACCAAATTATTTTTCTTACAAAACTTGTATGATAGTTCATCTGTCAGTCAAACTATTCGATCAGTGGCCAGTGGCAGCATCTTTCTTCTTAGTCACATTATACTTTTGGTACCATATGCTATGGACGGTTAGTATGTTTTCTGCCTTTGGATAAATTTTCTGTTATTTTAACATGTTACTGAATCGTGAACACTTTTCCAAAGTCACTTTCTATGGAATATACCTTAATAATCAGTAGAAAAAACAAACTTTATTAATTAAGTGTAGAAAGTTATTCGAATTCAAAGACTACCGACTTTTGAATCAACCTGTTTATTCAACGTGATTCTTATACTGGAAAGTTTTGCCATTTCCTCCTCTTATAAATGACACTATTTAAAGAACGTTTGTCTAAAAAAATTCATTAATGGTCATATTGAAAGTTAATAAATAAAACAAAGTCTTGTGTATTTTTCAGAAAGGTCAGTAACTTTTGAATGGCTCTTTGATGATAAATTAGATAATTGCATCTGTTTTAGATTAGCAAGCTCTGTGTAATTTTACAATTGTGCAATTTCTCATGAAGCATTTACACAATTGTAATGTTTAATTTTCGAAAGCACTTTAATTCGTGTAGAGATATAACGAAGTGGTATTCTAATAAAAGCATATGAATGTTTTGAATGCGATATAATCAAGATTATTAAATTGTTTTACCCTAGTTTTTCTTGAAGATCCCACTTGAAAATATAATATCCTTTTATTCTCATAAAACTCTAATTGGCTGAAAGAAACTTTTGGTATTTTTCTTTGACAATCTCTTGAATTCTGAGGTGTTTTTGATAAGAGAAAAAAATCAACCTCTTTGACTTCTTCCTGCTATTTTATCCAGTGTTTATTATTCATAGAATTTCTAGGAAATCACAGAGAGAAAGAAAATGATTAATTTCATTATTGCAAAATCTATGAAATTCATATATATTTTTTGCAGAATAAAGAATCGATCATAAAGAATAATGTGAAGTTAATGTTAAGTTTTGTTCTATTTGAGTGAGCATATGCAACTCTTTTACATACGATCACAGAGCGGGTTCGATAACTTGAAGTTAGGAGTATTTTGGGAATTAAACGATAAAATTAAATCAGATTTCACAACTTTACCATACAGAAAGAGTAGAATGACTAGTAAACTTTTTATCAATGCTTCCAAGTGACTAAATTTCTCAACACCTTTTGTGATGTATTATTCCTTTAAATGAAAAAAAAATTAGTTAATTATAACTTTAAATAAGAGTATTGAAAAGTAATGCCTCCATACCTGTAACTATTTTATTTGTTACCCAATTTCCTAAATTCTTGTTGTAAATGAAGGATACATGTATCATCTAGGAAATGTATTTGCCGTTTTTTGACACAATTTCCCTTTATCTTTCTATGCACTTGTGCCAATGCATAATAAATCAAACACACCTGTTGGAGAAGAATTCTGGTAGCTATTGTCGACATTGTGACTTAAAAGCAGTTTTCTACAAACTCAAAATTGAAGTCTTTATGAGCGCTTTGTTATATTTAGGAAGAGATAAGAGTCGCAAAGAGGAAGATCAGACTATCCAGTCAGTGTCATTACAATAGGATCCCTCTCCTCTTCAACATCATCTCTATAAGGATTATTTTATTCTTCAGTTCTCAGCATAGCAATGAGACCTTAAAACAAAGATAGAAAAATAAATTACATAAATAACACGTGTATCTTATAGATGCAACGTGAATTTTGAAAACTATGTTAGAAATAAAAAAAAATGTTACAGCCATGTTTGGATTACTTACATATCAAGTCTTATATCACTGGAATATCCGAAACATTCCTAGAAAACTAAAATATATTTGAGAAATGCATTTAAAGCTTGTTATGTACTGAAAATGTGCTAGTACTGTAAAATACAAGGAGAAATCCAGACAAGTGTATACATTTTAGATTTGAGTACCATAGTTAAGAATCAAGACACCAGTCTACCTGTAATTTCGAATTCGTGAACTAAATGTTCATTGAATAGAAATGTTTACTTCCCTATTCATAGCATATATATTGCATTATTTTGAATGTGCAATTAAGCGCATTTCAGTGAACAATAAAAGCACCTTTATCTACTGTTTTCTAAATATTTATTTAAGTACTTCATAAAGATCTGAAAACCCACAAGAGAATTATTAAAACAGATACAAATTTTTTTCTACAACACTGAAGAAAGTAAACAACTACATAGAAACTTCTTCGTTTTTATAGTTTACTTCTCAGTCAGATACAATCTATTGACATTACTTAAGAGCACCCTACCTCAAAAAGTTTGTATGCATGATGTATATATATATATATATATATATATATATATATATATATATATATAT
>BMAW01006734.1:2275805-2297920 GCA_019974015.1 Nephila pilipes
TATATATATATATATATATATATATATATATATATATATATATATATTTATATATATATATATATATATATATATATATATATATATATATATATATATATATATAAAGATCCGTGGTTATAAGATATGCCTTCTGATTCTTTTGGTATTTGAAGGGTTGAAACCTGTTCTCATGAGTTAAATGTTACCAAACAGTTACACTTATCTCATGGCTCTTAGACTCTGGCTCTCAGTCCACTTTTAAGAGATAATTGTTTAGCTTTGACCCATGGGGAAATCTAAATAAACTTCCTTAATGACATGAATTCAAATTGCTCATACATTTAAAGATCGAAAAGGATTTAATTCCATTGCATTTTTTGATTGGATTTAATTTTTAGATTAAGTTTTAATTTAATTGTATTTTAATGACAGGCAGAGGCAGATGAGGAATCATTCAAGTACAAAATGAAGATTTTCAAAGAGTGTTCGCAATATAAATGGAAGACTTTCAAATCATCAAACTATACTCTCTTTCGATGGTTCAAACTGACTTGTAAAGGACGCTTCAACCCCAAAGATCAATCTAAATCGACGGTAAGTAATATATTTTTTATTTATTTATACTTCCTTAATATTTTTGGATCTTTGCTATAATAATCATTCTATTAGAAGCATTTGTCGATATTTTTGGAGTAATGTATTGCCAGTTTCATTCGACTTCTTTCCTTTATTTTCTTACAGTTGTATTTCCAACCATTTTTTTTAAAACTGTCTCGCAATTAGGGTCATTCACAGTCTATCACACGCATGTGGGTTACAATATAATGGCAAATTAAACGCTAGAATCACTGTCCCTTAATATTTGATTCTTATTTTATGTAATTCATTTCACAATGCTGTATTCGAAAGAACAAAAATATTTTGTGCTGTGTTAAATGCAAAATTATAATTTAGTACTGCTAATTTAGCGTTAAATATTTTTATTATTGTAATGACCCAAAATATTTTTACATAATTGTTTCAAAGGGGCAATAAATATAACTATTTTTCCTGAAGATACTGTTTTTCTTTTCGGGTTGAACTAAAGTACGCAATTTAACACCTAAAGGTAGTAGTTTACTAATTAAAATATAAAATACATTTCCTATTTATTATTGTATGCTATAGTGACAGTTAATGATATTAAGCGGTCTGTAGTAGAATTGATATAAATTGTTTAACCAGTCAACATACAAATCATTCATCATCAGAATTGTAATTAACATAAACTAATGACAGATGGTTTTCTTTTCATATGTTTAAAAATACTCACATAATTTACAAATTAAGAATTGCACCCATTCTCCTGCATCAGAGTTTCTGTAAGCATCTCCTCAAACTAAAAGAACTATTAATTTACCTCTTTTATTCCTCCCGTTTCAAAATTCTTTTTCATTTGATCTTTCTTACTTATTTTCCTTTTCTTGTTTCTTTTCCTCAGTATCTACCTCTTCATGTACATTTTCCAAAGCTCTTTCCATGCTTACAAAATACATTAAGCTTTGCAATCATACACTTGATTCAGAGTTTCTGAATGCATATCCACAAGTTAAAACTATAACCATTTATCATTCCGGTTTCAAAACGTTTTTCTTCCAATTTAAAATTTTTGTTTGTTTCGGCCTCCGTTAGGCTATTTCTGAATACATGCATTAAAGAAAAGTCTAATCGTTTTTTGGGTGAAAAATACATCTTTCTAATTTGGATGCCTCATAGTCCTGAAATAGGTTCAATAGATATTTTATTGTCATCTGATTAACTCAATAATTCTAATATTCAATGCCGGAAGTAATTCTAGTAATTCGAGATTTGCGAGAACAATGACAACTCATGATCAAATTGTATCGAATTAATTTCTTCTGTTTCGTCTACAACAGGATATGAATGATCAGTGACATGCGATTATACACCGCCGAAATCCTGAAAGATATTCTTTAAAGTTCACATAGTTTCTATTTATTATTGAAAACAACATGAATGAAAGCATAAAAATATATGATTTATGTAATATTATAGTTTCCTATAGATAACATACTTACTTAGGTATACTTCAGTAGATTTCGAATAAGAAGGAATTTCTTGGCAGGATTTATTTTGGTAGTTAACATAAAAAATGCATCTTGAAATTAATTTATTAAATCTTGATTTAAAAACTGTATCTTGCAATTGTAATATTCCACTCGTTCGCTATTTATTCATAAGAAAAAGTACCTACGAGCATATTAGAACTTCGTTTAAAATTTTTATGTGGTGGGGTTTTCTCTTTCCTAAAACAAGACATTTCGCCACTTGTGACAATATAGGGTTAGTGACAGGCTACCTCGAAACAGTAGATATATTCGAATTACAATTCCTACTTTTAATTTTGTACATAACTTCTTACAATTAAATCGCACGTGACAATGAGTCTGAACTTTCTGAGAGCAAGGCAAGTTATAACATATTACAACTTGCTCCAAGTCTTTGTTACAAATTGCCTTATCTTATAGTTTCAGACATTTTTGCTGGTTGGTAAAAAATATTGCAATTAGTGAAAAATTAAAGAAGTATATTAAAACTTAGTGTATAATCAAAATAAATAAGCAAATATATTTTTGAAAGATTCATTAACTTAAATTAGAATTTACGAAACATTTTGTATCAGTTAACTAAGACGGAAAACGTGCACACTTTCTCTCAATACCCATTTTGACAAGACACTACCTGTTCTTGATTATTTCGTCTGTCATAAGAATCATCCTTAATGACAATTCTGATCACAATGTCTTAAGATATATGTGAAACACGTATGTTGCAACTTGCTCCTGTTTCAACCAGCCTCTAACTTCTTTAATGACGAAGTCTCTGATTATTTTATGTACACTACTGCTCATTCAAACTGCGGCATCATGATAATGCCTTACAAATATATCGAGTTTGCATGAAAGGTACAACATGCTAATACATGTAAATAGTTAGCATATCAGTGAATTTCAACAGTTTAGGTAGAAATGTGAACTTGGCAATTTTCTCTTCATTAATTTCTGGGAGCTTGGGTTATTTGAATAGCGTAAAATTACCACTCCTTGTCAAGTAAAATGAAACGTTATTAAGTCAGTTGGACGGAGATAGAAGATTACAATAGATTGAATTACAAATAGTGCTTTTTATGAAAAGTAGAATTGAAAGGAAAGAGAAGGGATATAGGGGATAGTGACAAATTGATGGATGTTTGTTAATTCGATTGAATCATCGTAATTAGTCATTTATATTGAAGCGACCTTTAGTTATTTTATTCTATTCCAATTACCAAAGTTCCCAGAAATTAATGAAGAGAAAATTGCCAAGCCCACATTTAGACTTATACAACTTAAATGCACTGAACTGCTAACGATTTACATGTGTAACGATTACTTAGAATAAGATTATTTGAATCATTTATGAACGAGAAGTATGTTAATCAGAACGTGTGAATTAGTGAGCTAAGACATAATTATTAGTGTGTAAACTATGATTAACTGAGTTAAGAGGGATTCAAGAGAGGTAACCTTCTTGCATATCCTTTGTTAGATATTGAAATATATTGTCTTTCTCTTACACATCTTCAATTGAAGTCTTGAACTTATTGACAATTTAATTACACTTTAAGACAGCTACAGATTTAAGTAATGATGATAATACATCGCAGTAATAACTTATCTATATACTGACGAAGATTGTAGAGTGAGTTTTTCATCTTTCTTATTCATTTGAATGTTTGTTGTTTGAATAAAGTTTATGATATGCTTCGTGTAAGAAGGAGGAAATTCTATGAGTGCTTGTCCTAGTTTGATGAAGGCAGGGTAGTGTACTACCAGAGTTAAAATTGGTGCGTAGAACTATTATGTGGTGTCCCGTAGTCTATTCAGACGAATCCCTGTTCTGTGTAGCCTAATATCACGATGATCGTATCCTTGTGAGGAATTACTTCTCCAAAAAATGAAGTCAATACCAGTCATCAAGATACATCTGTTACACATCTCTAAAATAAGCAATGCAATTCAACAATCTGTAAAAATACTTTTTCTGCGGATAATCATCAAAAACTACTTTTAAACCATTTGCACTCCATAGTGTCAAAACTGGTATGTTTAGGAACTGTTTCAATGATAATTAGATCTATTAAAGTTCAGCACTGCTTCTAACCCTGTTATACTGTAAGTTGAATCATAATATATTATATTACGTACCTTAAAATGCCGGAATAAGTCCTTATATAACCCATCATTTTTAAGAACTTTAAGGCAAAATATATTTCTTGAACCATAGAATTATCAAATTGTTCATTTTTATCCACACACATTCTCCGAACTAGAATCATATAATATCTGTTATTTCCATTATGTGAATGTTCCAAAACTCATAAATGTTCAAAATAAGATATCATATAGAAGTCGATGATGCGCGCTACTCTAACCTAGTACTTTTTCGCGACTAATATGCATGTAATCTAAAGGTGAGTACACATCTGCGAGCCCATCAGCTCATGAAGGGTATGGCTGACAGATATTTCAATAGTATAGAGATATTCGAGTTTCTCAAAAGACATTCATGATCACTTTAACTCAGCAATGATCCTACCAAAATGATAGTCATGGTGATAATATTTTTTTATAATTTTGTTATTTTTTACTTGTAATGTAATGCTAGGATTCACAAAAGAGCACTTACCGAATTCAGACGCATTTGACGATATTGGAAAGGCAATTTAAAACCACCATGTAAAATGTATTTGTAAATTACTAAAACTTACCTCAGTATATTTAAGTTTTAAGACAACTTAACAGAATCGTCATATAACATAATTTGAGTAATGTGGAAATTTATTCCAAACTTCAGGCATCATTGGTAGTAGTAGCCCCTTTTCGGAAATATACAAAAATGCCTACAATGTAAAGGCAAAGAAAGGCGGAATTGATGACGACTACAAATGTGTACACGTTAAGTGGATTGCTCGACAATCTACCTTCTGTCAATTTTTCAAAGAATTCCGAGGTGTTCAAAATTGAAAATGAGGGCATGCCGTTGGTTTTCATCTTATAGCAAGCGTTTCGGGTCCATCAACTAATTTATCTTGTGTTCTAGATGATTAATTAGTTCACCCTTCCCTATAGATTTCTGAATGTTTGTTGTAAGATTGATCTCAATGAGAGGTTCCCAAAAACTTCGCAATCAGTGCGTCTCGCAAGTGTATGCGCATCTGATAAAAACAAATAAACAACGCACGCTGAAAAGGCTATAAAATATGACTTAACTGATCGTGACCTTGAGTGACTATTTTAGGAAGGTAATATTAAAGTAAGATTATTTTGCTTACTTGAAATGGTAGAAACATTAACCAGGTAATATTGAAGGCTTTGGGAAAGTGTACACAATTGTGAAAAGTTCTAAATTTCATAATTTGTCCAGGAAGTATTTATTATATATCAATATGTCTTACAGGAGCCACAGATGAACATTCCTTTAGAAGGTGGGACGCTCAATTCTACAGATGGAGGCGCGAACAATTCAACAAAAGGTGGGGTGTTCAACTCTACAGAAGGTGGGGTGTTCAACTCTACAGAAGGTGGGGTGTTCAATTCTACAGAAGGAGGAGTGAACAATGCAACAGGTGGGGCGTTCAATTTTACAGAACAAGGAGAAATAATTTCAAAAATGGTAGACATATTTTCGAAGGCCAAGCTTTCTCCGTATAAAAGTTCCAAAGATAATTACAACTTGACATTTTATGGTGGTAAGAGAATTATTTTAGTTTCTCGTTTCCATTTTTCATACTTTGGTATAGCTTTCATGTGAAACATCTTGTCCTTAAGGCAATAATATAGTAACCTAAAATCGCAAAGCAGCCGTTAAGAGTTGTCACATGGAAGGAAAAACAACCCAAATAAATTAGGATGTTATTTTACTTTTTGTTAAATATTCTTAATTAGTGGATTAATAAGATATTTGTGTGTGAAAATGGGTTCTGCCATGCATTAAGGCATGTTTCACATGTTATATATTCTTCTTATAGTTTTTCTGTTTCATGTTTTTTATTGAAATTTTTAAAAGATCTTTAGTAATGAAACATTGATTTTTTTTTGTTTGATTCGACTAAATGATGCTTTCATTCATCTAAATTGCACACATTATGCTGAAATCGTGTAAAGAGAATTTATTGAATTTCTTCGGAATTAATATTATAGTAGTACTATAAGGTCGACGCAAGTTTAAACAGAAAACATAATGAATCATTTCTTAGAATAATTACGTTACTTTTTTCAAAGTTTTGCTGCAATGAAATTTAAATTGCTAAACAATATTTAACGCTCATTTTAATTTGAGAAATTAAAAGCCATTTTTAGGTTCGAAATTCATTCCATAAAGATTGGGCATCTAATTTTTTATAGAAGTTTTTTCCGGTTTATTTCTCCATTAGCACAATAAACGATTTTCCTATAAATAACAGAATATGTTCAGAAAGCAAAAAACAAAAATCAACATTACTTAACCGTTATTCCTTTAATTAACTTGAACAGAAGAATATTCCAGAATATATAAAAACAAAATCTGTATTTCCGAGCCTTAGGTAAGAAAATTGTATTATACGAATCATGTACAATTTAATATTTCGACCCTATAAACAGTGTTATTTCACTAAAAATGTTTTAATTTCCACTGGTTCTATTTAAAATTTCGCCAAGGTGCTATAAAGAGGTTGTTAATTATGTTCATCGTATTTGACTCCTTATTAAGTGAATACAATGAATGTTTTATTTCTTATAGTTGTATTTAAATATTTCGACTTCTATGTTAGTTTTTGAGTGTAAAAAATGCGCCGTTTACTAGTTAATTTAAATTAAATGGATCGTAAACGAATTACTATTTCTATTCAAAATGTCGTATTTCGTTGCATTCTAAACTGCTATTGATGAAATATTTTCTTACCTTTCATTTAAGAATCTAATAATAAAATTGAAAGTATTCACAGGAAACGCATTCACAAGATAAAATAGCTAAAATTGTCAATATAAAGCTGTGGATACATAACTGTCGCAACGCGGCTTTATAAAATCGGAATCAAAATTAATAACTCTAAGGAAGAGTGAGAGTGCTAGATTATATTCTTAGTCGATTAATTAATTATCTTAATTAACACGGTATTTACTGAAAACACTTCTAATCATCATTTCTATATTTTCAAAAAGCTGATTTTTTCCATTAAATTCTGTTGAAAGATTTCTGAAATAAAGGGTAAAAATTTGTCTCTTAATGTTAAATGAGATTTAACTTGTGTGATATTGAAATTTTTGCTTCTCAAAACTTTTCGAAATTCTGTTTGCACCAAATAATACATATTTTTTTTCCAATTCTAAAACCTTAAAAAGTAGAATCAGTAATAATATTATTGAAATTATAAATTGTTAAGTACAGTTAAAAAATAATATATTTCTTACTGCTTTTCGTATGTATTATGTTTTGCACTTCATTTGCCATTTTACTCCTGAGAAGGCTTAAAATTAATTATTGTAATGTATACCAACAGATTGAGAGGCTGTGATCAAATCAATAGAATGCGTGCATGATAATTAAACAAAAAATTAATTTTAATCTGGATTAGAAAAGTGAAAGTAAAAAGAAAAGATACATAAAAATTGAAGTTATAATTCTTTCTTACAAATTACTTTTTATAATCTTTCAAAGTATATATATATATACGTGCATAGTAATTAAACACACTCACATAAATATACATATATATATATATATATATATATATATATATATATATATATATATTATATATATATATATATATATATATATATATATATACATATATATATATGAGAAGTTTTCTTTGAAAGTGGTGTAAATCCATTTTGACAAAAAAAAATTAGTTAATGATAAAAAATTAGTACATTTCACTAAGAACTTTTTATTATAAACTTTTTCCAAAAAAATCTATTAAAATATTCATTGTTTTTATGATTACAAATTTTCGTAGTTAATGAAGTTACAAATATAATTACTTTGAAACTGGTGTAAGTCCACTTTCCTCAAAAACATACTATTATTTAGTTAAAAATTGCACTGCAAAATTTCTTTAGTGCTTTTTTTATATGTGAGGCAACATTTTAAATGACATAAACATTTTTATAGTTTCCTCGAATTTCGATTTTTCCCGTTTATTACAGAATATAAAGTTACTTTATGAAATATAGTAATGTATCGTATTTGTTTACTTATCTTGAAGGAGGTGAGACGTATTCACATGTCAAAAATGTGATTTTCTAAATTTGATAATAAAAACATCATGTAACAATGTTGATATCACAAGCCTCACAGAAGAACATGATGTACACTTAAAGGATGCTGAATTAGCAAGAAAAAGTATACAAGGGGATAAGATTTTGACATCGCAAAATCTATATAGATATTTCGTTTTTTCTTTTGATTTGCTGAAGGCATGACCCAACCCAAAATTGTCGGTGTCCATTGCATATAATAAATATAATATGTAAATTTTAAATGCAGAATTCTATAATTTTTATGATAATGAGGTTTATATGTACGCATGGGACAAAACTGTTGTATCCAGTGGTGCCCAAGAAATTGCTTCTTGTTTCTTGAAGCATTTACAAATGTAACCACGCAACGACATGTAATACCCTACAGTGATATGTGCAATGGATAAAATAGAAATTTGGAATTGGCTTTAATGTGGCTTAAAATTGTTCAGTCCCCCAAGAACTCAGTAGAAATTATTGACCATAAATGTTTCTATTATAGGCAGTCTTATCTACCAAAGATGCCGGTTTTGGAACTATCGAGAGTACTATAAGAAAAAAAAGATTTAATGTATGTCCCTAAAGTCTATTATACTATCATAAAACAATGCCGAAAATATAAAATGTTTATTTTGCAAGAAATGAAATTAGCTGATTTCGTTTATACAAAACCCTTAGAAGATGCAATTCTAAGAAAGCGAAAACATATCAATTGTGCAGAAGTAAATTGGTTTAAGATATGTTGAATAAGGGTTTTAAAAAGCAATCCAATATACAATGCTCCATAAAACTCCATTTATTGAGAATGAGGATTTTAAATCACTAAATTTATTGCCCTCACGGGGAAGACCACAGAAATTTGGAAATATACTACTAACACGTTTATATCATCATTCCAAACTCATCACATACGAAAAATTTACAGATATGATTAATTTATCTCCATATATCCCTCCAGTACATCATGACTATTTTCAAAAATTTGATCAGAATGAAAAAAGTTAAAATATATATTGATAGTAAGACTATAAATAATTTTCGTTAAATGGTAAATGTTGAAATGAAGCCTTTTTATTTTGTTATTTCTTTTTTTTTTATATATATATATATATACATGGATCAATAAGTTCCAAAACTAACCCAGAGAAGGCGCTCGTAGTAAACCAGTAACCAGGTCTTGATTTTTGCTTACGCTGCCGCTGATGCTTACGGCGATATGCCGCGATGCCGCCATGCTTATTTTTCACGCCTGCCGCCGCCGCTGATGCCATGATTTTTCATTACGAAGATGCGCGATGCCGCTGATTTTCCGCTTCGACGCGCGCAAAGATGCGCGATGCTGACGCAGCAAGATTTTACGCTGCTGATGCCGCCGCCGCTTTGATGCGCGCCGCGCGTTATTATTATTACGCGTGCGCTGCAGCGCGCTGATTGTCACGCCATGCTTGACGCCCATTATTTTTCATTACGCCGCCATTGATGCCGCGCGCCGAGCCATGCCGCTCGATTACCATCGATTACGCCGCGAGCGCGCCGCCCGTCTGATTTTTCGAGCGCCGCTGATACGCTATAGCACGCCAGGCGTGGCGCCTTTGTTTGCGGCAGACAGCGAGGCAGCGGCAACGAGCGCAGGCGGCGCGCGGCTGATTGCCTGATGATGCCGCTGATGCTGGCGCAGCCGCGCCGATTGATGCCGCCACGCCACGCCATTTCGTTACGCTGCGCGCGCCATGCACGATGCCATTACTTTTCACGCCATGTCGCCGCACATTATTCATCGCCACGCCATGCCTTCAGTAACCATTTGATGCGCCGTTTACGCCGAGTCGATTATGCCGCCGATTGATTATTTCGATGACGGCGCAGCATGCAACGAGCATGCCGACGTACCGCCGCCACGATTTGATGCTTCACCAGCGCCGCGATCGCCGTTACTGCCAGCCGTTCAGGCGATGCGACTGGCCAGAACGAACCGCGAAAGAGATACAGTCTAGGAAAGATCCTCTCACCTGATCCTGACAACTGTCCACCGCCACATCCTCTCTCTGTTCAAAGATACGCGCGACGCGTCGCCAGCGCCGAAATGGCGATGCCATAGCCAGCGCCGCCGCGTGCCGTTGCGTACTAGCCAGTCGCCATGTTCAGCGCCATGTTGTTCGCTGCGTCGCGTCACGCCGCCACAGCGTTATGTCGCCGATTTTGTTTCGCCGTTTCGCCACGCCATACGGCATGCCCGCCGCGTCACGCGTCGCCGTCGCCGCACGCTGCCGCCATTTAACATGCCGCCGCGTCGTCGGCAAGCGCCGCGTGCTCACGCTACGCTACGCAGCCGCCGTTCGCGCCGCCGCGTCGTCACGCCCGTCGTCTGATACGTAACGCCAAACCAACCCACGACCTACCGAAAACACCCGGAAATATTAGTTGTTTGTCGCAGATGTCTAAATATTGCATTCTGAAGGAATAAGAAAGATCTTAAAGTTCCAATTAATGGGAAGTTGGTTAAATTTAATGATCGAAAATTTGATAAGACACATCTATACACGCTCTAAGTGAAATTCAGAAACTCGTTTTATAACTAAATGCTTTGATTTGTAAAAAGTTAATGCGAAGTTAACTAATATATTTATTAGGTGTGCATTTTTATTTTATTTTCATTGAAAACGCATGATCCATATGTAATGACAGGAAACACGTTCAGCAATTTTTGTAACTTAATATTATATTTTTTTTAGTTTAAATAATATTAAATTAGAAAAATCTTCGTCACCTTTCATTGAATTTATGCTCTTATTTTATTATTTCATTTTGATTTTGCATGTGTTTCTATACCACATATCAAAACAAGTATAGCACCAATTAGCCAAATTATATTAGTTTAATCACACTATCACAACTTTCATTTATTGTATTCAAAGAGCACCCATGCACAAACGGTGATTTTTAAAATAAACACGTGCTATTAACAATGTGCAGTTGCAAAGATATGCATAGTGATCGATATGTTGCAATAAAATGCTCAGAGCTATATGTAGGGTGGATCAGTAGTTTATTTTACTTTGAGAGAAAGGCCAAACTTTCTCACAGAAGTGTAGTTAACATTTATATAAAATCTTTCCATTGCACATTTTATTAATGATTATCTTGAAACTGTAAAATTATACTCAGCACTTTTTGGGGGATGGTGTTAATTACAGTATTTTTGTGGTAGTAGTAACTAATCACAACCAAAAATGCCCTGTTAATTCTACATTTAGTAATGAAACAAAAACCAAATATGGCCTATTGATGTAACTGATTTCAAAAGACAGAGAGAGCTTAAAAACCTATTAAATGCATATCTTTGAAAATGAAACATGTAAGAAAAGAATTGCCAGTATCTGTGAAAATTTACTGAAAAATTGTGATGAAAAATGGGATTGAAAAGATCGCCAAAAATAAATTTTGGAAAATATGAATATGCTATAAGATTTTTCAAAACTATAAAGTATCCTCAAACTGAGTGATATGATGACGACTTATATAAGATAAAATCTAATAAACTATAGCAAATCGATTTTTAGATCTAGTAATTAGATTTTTTACTTTTATCAATTATTGAATAGATTGTATCAAACTAATCTAATATCATAATTCTATTATGAATTGAAATTATAATCATATATATTACATATCACAAAATTATGACCATTTTAAAGTTGTTATAACTTTTGTGTTGATTACATAACTCATACTTGTTCTTTTATATACACGGAAAAATTAAGCACTTTTGAAGAGTAAATGTATTTAGCTTTTTAAAATTACATCCCTT
The DNA here is from genome assembly GCA_019974015.1 of Nephila pilipes. Taxonomy (NCBI): domain Eukaryota; kingdom Metazoa; phylum Arthropoda; class Arachnida; order Araneae; family Nephilidae; genus Nephila; species Nephila pilipes. The sequence continues at coordinate 2,287,923 of BMAW01006734.1, forward strand.
TAAAAAAAACAACCCTTTTGTACAACACTTGAAGACGTTCTCTTTCAGAATACATCCATCAATGAAATTACTATTTCATTGCTACCATTTCTTGGTATGACATATTGCTTACAAAGAGCAGTTAATTTAAGTGAGACAGCCATTTAAGTCAGAGTTTCAAATTATTTTTTCTTACAAAACTTGTTAAGATAGTTCATCTGTCAGTCAAACCTATTCGATCAGCTGTGCGGCAGCTATCTTCTTCAGTACAGACTATACTTTTGGCTACCATATGCTTGACGGTTAGATGTTTTCGCCTTGATAAATTTCTTCTGTTATTTTACATGTTAATGAACGTGAACACTTTTCCAGCACTTTCATGAATATATCCTTAATAATCAGTAAAAACAAACTTTATTAATTAGTGTAGAAAGTTATTCGAATTCAAAAGATTACCGATCTTTTGAATCAACCTTTGTTTAACGTGATTCTTAATCTGGAAAGCTCACATTTCTTCTATAAAATGCCACATTTATTCAAAGAATCGTTGGTCTTAAAAAACCAAATGTACATTCTATATTGAAAGTTAATAAATAAAAAAAGCCTCATGTGTTTTCTAATCGTACACTTTTGTAATGCTTTTGATATAAATAGATAATTATCATCTGTTAGATTAGTCTCTTGTGTACTTTCACTGTCAATTTCAGTAATACAGTTCATTTACACAATTTGTAATTAATTTTTGCGAAAGCCTGAATTAACGCAGTGTAGAGTATAACTAAGTGGTTTCTACATAAAAGCGCATATGAATTAAGTTGAATGCGATATAACTCCAAGATTCATTACAAATTGTTTTACGCTTTTTTCTTGAAGATCCCACTTGAAAATATAATATCCTTTATCTCATAAAACTCTAATTTGGTGAAAAAAACTCTTTTGATATTTTCTTGACCTCTGAATTCTATAGCTGTTTTGATAAGAGAAAATCAACCTCTTTGACTTCTTCCTGCTATTTTATCCAGTGTCATTATTCATAGAATTTAAAATTAGAGAGAAAGAAAATGATTACTTTCATTATTGAAAATCTATGGAAATTCATATATATTTTTTGCAGAATAAAGAATCGATCATAAAGAATAATGTAGTTAATGTTAGTTTTAGTTCTGATTGAGTGAGATACTGCAACCTCTTTTTACAAATGATCACAGAGCGGGTTCGATAACTTGAAAAGTTAGAGTATTGGGAATCAAACGATAAAATTAAATCAGATTTCACACTTTACATACAGAAAAGTAGAATGACTCAGTAAACTTTTATCAATGTTCCAAGTGACTAAATTTCTCAACACCATTGGATGTATTATTCTTTAAATGAAAAAAAAATAGTTAATTATAACTTTTAAATAAGAGTATTGAAAAGTATGCCTCCATACCTGTAACTATTTGTATTTACAATTTCCTAAATTCTTGTTGTAAATGAGTGATACAGTATCATCTAGAAATTGCTATTTGGCTGCTTTTGACACACATTTCCTTTATCTTCTATGCACTTGTGCCACACATAATAAATCAAACACACCCTGTTGGAGAAATAGAGCTATTGTCGACATTGTGACTTAAAAGCAGTTTCTACAAACTCAAATTGAAGTCTTTTATGAGCGCTTTGTTATATTTAGAAAAGATAAGAGTCGCAAAAGAGGGAAGTAGATTATCCAGCCAGTGTCATTGCTAATAGATCCCTCTCTCTTCAACATCATTCTTATAAGGTATTTTATTCTTTCAGTCTCGTGGCATAGCAAATGAGACCTAAAACAAAGAGTAGAAAAATAAATTACTAATAACACTGTATCTTATAGATGCAAATGTAATACTTTGAAAAACTATGTTAGAAATAAAAAAAAATGTTGTACAGCCATGTTGATTACATCAAGCTTCATACTCACTGAATATCCGAAACATTCCTAGAAAACTGAAAATATATTTAGAAAATGCTTAAAGCTTGTAAGTACGAAAAAGTGCTAGTACGTCAAAACCAAGAGAAATCCAGACAGTATAATTTTAGATGAGTACCAAGTTAAAATCAAGATAATTAGTCTACCTGTATCTTGAATTCGTTGCTAAATGTTCATTGAATAGAAATATTACTTCCCTATTCATAGCATATATAGCATTTTTTGAATGTAATTAAGGCATTTCAGTGAACAATAAAAGCATATTATCGTTTCTAACTATTTGCTTAAGTACCTCATAAAGATCTGAGAAACCCACAAGAGATTATTAAAACAGATACAAATTTTTCTGTTCACAAATATCTGAAAATAAAACACCATCATAGAAACATTTTCTTCGTTTTATATATTTACTTCTCAGTCAGAAGTACATATCTATTGACATTACTTTTAAGACACCTTACCTCAAAAAAGTTGTATTATGATGTATATATATATATATATATATATATATATATATATATATATATATATATATATATAAAGATCCGCGGTTATAAGATATGCCTTTCTGGATTTTGATCCATATTTTGTATTTAAGTTGAACTAGTTCTCATGAGCTTAATGTTACCAACAGTTACACTTATCCATGGTCTCTAGACTCTGCTCCGGTCCACTTTAAGAGATAATTGTTATGGGCTTTTACCCATGTGGAAATCTTAAATGCAAACTTCCTTAATGACATGAATTCAAATTGCTCATACATTTAAAAGATCGAAAAGGATTTATCCATTCATTGCATTTTGACTAGATTTAATTTTAGATTAAGTTTTAATTAATTGTATTTTTAATGACAGGCAGAGGCAGACGAGGACATTCAAGTACAAAATGAAGATTTTCAAAGAGTGTTCGCAATATAAATGGAAGACTTTCAAACATCAAACTATACTCTTTCGATGCAAACCTGACTTGTAAAGTGACGCTTTCAATCCCCAAAGATCAATCTAAATCGACGTAAAGGGAATATATATTTTTATTTATTTATACATATATTTTTGGTTTTGCTATAATAATCATTTATAGAAGCATTTCGTGATATTTTGGAGATATTGCCGCTTATCTTGACTTTCTTTCCTTTTATTTTCCTACAGTTATTTCCAACCTATTTTTTAAACCTGTCTCGCAATTAGGTCATTCACAGTCTACCTACAAACGTACAGTGTTACAATATACTATGGTCAATTAAAACGCTAGAATCAATTGTCTCATTTATTTGATTCTATTTTATGTAATTCATTCTACAATGCTGTATTCGAAAGAACAAAAATATTTTGTGCTGTGTTAAAATGCAAAAATTAAATTTAGTACAGCTAATTTAGGTAAATATTGCTTATTGTAATGGCCCTAATATTATTTTTTACATAATTGTTTCAAAGCAAGCAATAAATATAACTATTTTTCCCATGAAGATACTGTTTTCTTTTCAATGAACTAAAGTACGCAATTTAACACCTAAAGGTAGTAGTTTAACTAATAAAATATAAAATAAGATTTCCTATTTATTATTGTATGCTATAGTGACAGTTAATGATATTAAGGTCTAGTAAATTGATATAAATTGTTTAACCAGTCAACATATCCAACCATTCATCATCAGAATGCAATTAATTAAACCAATGACAGATGATTTTTCTTTTCATATGTTTAAAAATACCACATAAATTTACAAAATTAAGAATTGCACCCATTCTCCTGCATCAGGAGTTTCTGTAAGTATTCCTCAAACTAAAGAAGAACTATTAATTTCCTTTTATTCCTCCTGTTTTCAAAAAATTTTTTCATCTTGATCTTTCATTATATTTTCCTTTTCTTGTTTTTTTCCTCAGTATCTACCTCTTCTATTGTACATTTTCCAAAGCTCTTCCATGCTTACAAATACATTGCTTTGCAATCATACACTTGATCTCGAGTTTCTGAATGCATATCCACAAGTTAAACTATAACCACTATCATTCCGGTTTCTAAAACGTTTTTCTTCCAATTTAAAATTTTTTGTTTGTTTCTACGTTAGCTAGTTTCTGAATACATGCATTAAAGAAAGTTCAATCGTTTTTTTGAAGAAAAATACATCTTTCTAATTTGATGCCTCCATAGTCCTGAATAGGTGTCAATAGATATTTTTGTCAATCTGATTAACTCAATAATTTAACATTCAATGCCGGAAGTAATTTAGTAATTCGAGATTATCGAGAACAATGACAACTCATGATCAAATTGTATCATAATTTCTTCTGTCTCGTTCAGGACAACATGATTATGAATGATCAGTTGATTCATGGATTGCATACACCGTCCGAAATCCTGAAAGATATTTTTAAAAGTTCACATAGTTTCTATTTATTATTGAAAACAACAATGAAAGCATAAAAATATAGTGATTTATGTAATATTATACTTTCTATAGATAACAACTTACTAGGTATACTACTGGTAGATTTTGAATAAGAAGAATTTCTTTGGCAGGATTTATTTACAAGTTAACATAAAAAATACATCTTTGGAAATTAATTTATCTAATTTGATTTAAAAACTGCTATCTTGCAAGTAGTATATTCCACTCCAAGTCTGCCATTTATTCATAAGAAGTAACCTACGAGCATATTATAGAACTTCTGTTTAAAATTTTTGTGTGGTGGGTTTTCTCTTTCCAAAACAAGAATTTTCGCCACTTAGAACAATATAGTTAGTGAAGGCCTACCTCAGAAACAGTAGATATATCTGAATTACAATCTCTACTTTTAATTTTGTACATAACTTCTTTACAATTAAATCGCACGTGATAATGAGTCTGAACTTTTGAGACAGTGTTATACATATTGCAACTTGCTCCAAAGTTTTTGTTACAAATTGCTTGATCTTATAGTTTCAGACATTTTGCTGGTTGGTAAAAAAATATTGCAATATGTGAAAATTGTATAGAAGTATATTAAAAACTTAGGTATAATCAAAATAAATAAGCAAATATATTTTTTTTTTTGAAAGATTCATTAACTAAATTAGAATTTACGAACTTTTGTAATCGTTAACTAAGACGGAAAAACGTGACTTTCAATACCCATTTTGACAAGACTGTCACCTGTTCTTGATTATTTCGTCTTCAATAAGAATCATCTTAATGACAATTCTGACTCACAATGTTCTTAAGACATATATGTGAAAACACGTATGTTGCGAACTTGTTCCCTGTTTCAACCAGTTCTAATCCTTTAATGACGAAGTTCTATTTCTATGTACATCTAATGTCATTCAAACTCGGGCATCATGATAATGCCTTCACAAATATATTCGAGTTTGTCATGAAAGGTACACACAGCACATGTAAATAGTTGTACATCAGTATTCTAACAGTTTAGGTAGAAATGTGAACCTGGCAATTTTCTCCTTCATTAGATTCTGGGAGCTTGAAGTTATTTAGCGTAAAATCACCATTGCCAAGCAAAAATGAAACGTCTATTAAGTCAGTCTGGACGGAGATAGAAGATTACAATAGATTGAATCAAATAGTGCTTTTAAGTGAAAAGTAGAATTGAAAGGAAAGAGAAGGATATAGGGATAGTGACAAATGATGGATGTTTGTTAATCGATTGAACCATCGTAATTAGTCATTGTAATGATGACCTGACCTTAAGATTTTATTACTATTACCAATAGTACCGAAAATTCAAATGAAGAGAAAATTGCCGCCCACATTTAGACTTTATACAACTGAAAATGCACTGAACCTGCACAAGATTTACATGTTAACGATTACTTAGAATAAGATTTTTGGAACTTAGAACAGAAGTGTTAACGTGAACGTGTGAATTTAGTACTAAGAGCATAGATTATTAGGTGTAAACTATGATTAACTGAGTTGAGAGGGATTCAAGAGAGCAACCTTCGATATCCTTTGTTTGATATTGAAAATATTGTCTTTCTTACACATTCTTCAATGAAGTCTTTGAACTTATTGACAATTTAATTAACTTTAGACAGCTACAGATTTAAGCAATTGATGTAATGGCATCGCAGTAATAACTTATGCCAGTAGTATAGAGCATATGTATGAGTTTTTCATCTTTTCTATGTCATTTGAATGTTTGTGTTTGAATAAAGTTTATGATATGTAAGAAGGAGGAAATTCTATAGTGTTCTGTCCTAGTTTGATGAAGGCAGGGTAGTGTACTACCAGAGTTAAAATTGGTGCGTAAACTATTATGTGCAGTGTCCGAGTCTATTCAGACGAACTCGTTCTGTGTAGCCTAATATCACGATGATCGTATCCTTGTGAGGAATTACTTCCAAAAATGAAGTCAATACAGTCATCAAGATACATCTGTTACACATCTCTAAAATAAGCAATGTCAATTCAACAATCTGTAAAAAAATACTTTTCTGCGGATAATCATCATAAAAACTACTTTAAACCATTTCACTCCATAGTGTCAAACTGTATATGTTTAGAACTGTTTCAATGATAATTAGATCTATTAAAGTTCAGCACTGCTTCTAACCCTAAGTATCGTATTGAATCATAATATATTATATTACGTACCTTAAAATGCCGGAATAAGTCCTATAACCCATCATTTTTAGAACTTTAAGGCAAAATATATTTCTTGAACCATAGAATTATCAAATTGTTTCATTTTATCCACACACATTCTCCGAACTAGAATCATATATCTGTTATTTCCATTATGTGAATGTTCCAAAACTCATAAATGTTCAAAATAAGATATCATATAGAAGTCGACGATGCAAGCGCTACTCCTAACCTAGTACTTTTTCGGACTAATATGCATGTAATCTAAAGGTGAAAATATACTCAGAGCCCATCAGCTCATGAAGGGTATGGCTGACAGATATTTCAATAGTATAGAGATATCTGAGTTTCAAAGACATTCATGATCACTTTAATATAGCAATGATCCTACCAAAATGATGTCATGGTGATAATATTTTTTATAATTTTGTTATTTTTTATTGTTGAATGTAATGCTAGGATTCACAAAAAGAGCACCGAATTCAGACGCATTTGACGATATTGGAAAGGCAATTTAAAACCACCATGTAAAATGTTTTGTAAATTACAAACTACCTCAGTATATTTAAGTTTTAAGATAACTTAACAGAATCACGTATATAACATATTTGAGTAATGTGGAAATATTATTCCAAACTTCAGGCATCATTGGTAGTAGTAGCCCTTTTCGGAAATACAAAAATGCCTACTGTAAAGGCAAAGAAAGTGGAATTGATGACGACTACAAATGTGTACATCGTTATGGATTGCTCGACACTACCTTCTGCTCTTTTCAAAGAATTCCGAGGTGTTCAAAATTGAAAAGAGGGCATGCGTTGGTTTTCATCTTATAGCAAGCTTCTGGTCCATCAACTAATTTATCTTGTGTTCTAGCATGATAGTTCACCCTTCCCATAGATTTCTGGTCGTTTGTTGTAAGATTGATCTCAATGAGAGGTTCCCAAAAAACTTCAATCAGTGCGTCTCTCGCAAGTGTATCGCATCTGATAAAACAAATAAACAAAGCATCGAAAAGGCTATAAAAAATAGACGTAACTGATCGTGACTTGAGTGACTATTTTAGGAAGGTAATATTAAAGTAAGATATTTTGTTACTTGAAATGGTAGAAACATTAACCAGGTAATATTGAAGGCTTTTGGGAAAGTGTACACAATTGTAAAAGTTCTAAATTTCATAATTTGTCCAGGAAGTATTTATATATCAATATGTCTTACAGGAGCCACAGATGAACATTCCTTTAGAAGGTGGGACGCTCAATTCTACAGATGGAGGCGCGAACAATTCAAAAAAAGGTGGTCTAACCTACAGAAGGTGGGTGTCTAACTCACAGGAAGGTAGGTGTTCAATTCTACAGAAGGAGGAGAAACAATGAACAGGTGGGGGCTTCAATTTTACAGAACAAGGGAGAAATAATTTCAAAATGGTAGACATATTTTCGAAGGCTGCTTTCTCCGTATAAAAGTTCCAAAGATAATTACAACTCTGACATTTTATGGTGGTAGAATTATTTTCTTCGTTTCCATTTTTCATACTTGGTATAGCATCGTGAAACATCTTTCCTTAAGGCACAATATAGTAACCTAAAATCGCAAAGCAGCCGTTAAAGTTGTCCATGGAAGGAAAAACAACCCAAATAAATTAGGATGTTATTTTACTTTAAATATTCTAATTAGTGGATTAACAAGATAGTGTGAAAATGTTCTGCCATAGCATTAAGTGATTTCACATGTTATATATTCTTCTTATAGTTTTTCTGTTTCATGTTTTATTGAAATTTTTAAAAGATCTTTAGTAATGAAACATTGATTTTTTTGTTTGATTCGACTAAATGATGCTTTCATTCATCTAAATTGACACATTATGTGAAATCGTAAAGAGAATTTGAATTTCTTCAATTAATATTATAGTAGTACTATAAGGTCGACGCAAGTTTAAACAGAAAACATAATGAATCATTTCTGTAATCAATTACTTACTTTTCAAAGTTTTGCTGCAATGAAATTTAAATTGCTAAACACATTTAACGCTCATTTAATTTGAGAAATTAAACCATTTTAGTGTTCGAAATTCATTCCATAAAGATTGGGCATCTAATTTTTTATAGAAGTTTTTCCGGTTTATTTCTCCATTAGCACACAAACGATTTTCCTATAAATAACAGAATATGTTCAGAAAGAAAACAAAACTAACATTACTTAACGTTATTCCCTTTAATTAACTTGAACAGAAGAATATTCCAGAATATATAAAACAAAATCTGTATTTGAGCCTTAGGTAAGAAAATTGTATATACGAATCATGTACATTAATATTTCGACCCTATAAACAGTGTTATTTCATAAAAAAAATGTTTTTTAATCACTGGTTCTATTTAAAATTTCGCCAAGTGCTATAGTAAAGAGGTTAGTTAATTATGTTCACTGTATTTGACTCTCATTAGTGAATACAATGAATGTTTTATTTCTTTTATAGTGTATTTAAATATTTCGACTTCTATGTTAGTTTTGAGAAAATGTACTCTGCTTAGCTAGTTAATTTAAATTAAATGGATTCAATAAACGAATTACTATTTCTATTCAAAATTCGTATTTGCGACATTCTAAACTGCTATTGATGAAATATTTTCTTACCTTTCATTTAAGAATCTTAATAATAAACTTGCAAGTATTCACAGGAAACGCATTCACAAGATAAAATAGTAAAATTATCATATAAAGCTGTGGATACATACTGCTCGCAACGCGGCTAATAAAATCGGAATCAAAATTAATAACTCTAAGGAAGAGTGAGAGTGCTAGATTATATTCTTAGTCGATTAATTATGTGTTAATTAACACGGTATTTATGAAAACACTTCTAATCATCATTTCCTATATTTTCAAAACGCTGATTTTTCCATTAAATTTGTTGAAAGATTTCACAAATAAGGGTAAAATTTATTCTCTTAATGTTAAATGAGGATTTAACTTAGTATATTGAATTTTTTGCTTCTAAAACTGAATTCTGTCTTCTTTAAAGGTTATATTACTATTTTTCCAATTCTAAAACCTAAAAGTAGAATCAGTAATAATTATTGAAATTATAAATTGATTAATACAGTTAAAAATATGTATTTCTTTTGCTTTATGTATATCGTGTTTTTGCACTTCATTCCATATTTGACTCCTGAGAGGAGCTTAAATTAATTATTGTAATGTATACAACAAATTGAGGCTTTGTAATCAATAATAGAATGCGTGCATGATAATTAAACAAAAAATTAATTTTAATCTGATTAGAAAGTGAAAGTAAAAAAGAAAAATGAATAAAAATTGAAGTTATAATTCTTTCACAATATTTTAAATCTTCAAAGTGGAAATATATATATACGTGCATATTTAAACAACCATGAGAATATACATATATATATATATATATATATATATATATATATATATATACATATATATATATATATATACATATATATATATATATATATATAC
>BMAW01006734.1:2299860-2339639 GCA_019974015.1 Nephila pilipes
AATGGAAAAAACCGAGTTTCGTGTTCTGATAAAACATTGTTTTTTAATGGGTAAAAACACCGTGCAAGCGAAACAATGGATTGAAAAATGTTATCCGGACTCTTGTCCATCAAAAGCAACGATTTGTCGGTGGTTTGCCGAGTTTAAACGTGGTCGTACCGACACAAATGACGCGGAACGCTCGGGTAGACCTGTGGAAGCCGTTACACCGGAAAATGTGAGTGAAGTGACAAAAATTATAATGAAAGATCGTAAAGCGAAGCTCCGTGAGATTGCTGAGATGACACAGATATCATATGGAAGTGTATTTACTATCCAGAGTAAGACTATAAATAATTTTCGTTAAATGGTAAATGTTGAAATGAAGCCTTTTTATTTTGTTATTTCTTTTATTTATATATATATATATATGAGGTATCCGTCTCGAAAAGACACCTCCTCGTGCTTTGGAGTCTAGGGAAGGGGGAAATATCCGGTGGTTGGCATTTACCAATTCAATGATAAACCTGTAGTCGAATCACTATTTTATTCGTGATTAGATGAAAAAAACTATTTATTGTTTTACTATATACAAGTGATTTTGGATCAATCTGCTCTCCCAAGAAAGATAGATGGCATCCAAATTTTATCGTATATCCGCGATGGGCGTTAGAACGCGTTGAATGTAGTTTTCGGAGTTTATCTACATCTGGAGAAGAGAGAAGGTGTAGAAGAGCAGGAAAATGCAGTTAATACTTTGATAATCAGCTGAAAAATCCTACAAACGCACTCTCTCTCTCTCACACACACACATATATATATATATATATATATATATATATATATATATATTATATATATATATATATATATCTGTGAAGACTATTGAATATTTAGACAAAAAATTTTTAGCTAAAAAGGTTAATAGAGTTAAGGCTCCCATCTGCTGGCCATTTTGATTTTATGGAGGCAATTTTAATCTTATAGAATTTCAATTTCCGTTTTCAAATCTTTACTATTTGAATGTAACAGAGTGGATATAAGAGAGCAAAAAACAATAAAAGCTTCTGCTGAATTACTTTTTTTCTCATATTTTAAAAATATTTTTACCCCTAATTTAATGATTTGTTTGTGATTTTTCCGATCCTTAAAAAACATTTTAATATATTTTTAAGAATCTGAGAAGAAACACAATTCCATAAGCTAAACTTTCATTATTTTTTTGCTTTTTCATATGCACTTTATTACATTCAAATATATCAAATAGTAAAGATTTGAGAACGGAAGTCGAAATTCCATAGGATTAACATTATGTCCACGGAATCAAAAAAGGCCGGTAGACCGGATCCATAATACAATTTTCACTTACTTTCTCCCTAATATCTACTCCAACTTCTCTGCACTTGTCCTAGATTTTTGGTTGTCTTTCTTTTAACCTTAGGAAAGATTGTTTACCTTGATGTCGAAGTGAGTTTTGTATTTTTTCTTTCCTTCTCTGTTGTCGATGACCTTTATGCCACTTAAAGCTTCTTTCATTGGGATCAAACAAATAAAACTCCAAAGGAACAAGGTGAGGGCTGTAAGTAGGATAAGGTAGAAATCCCCACACCCTTTGCCAATTGTTTCTATTGTCAGTTGTGCAGCACGTGATCTTACTGAAGAAGCACATCTTTCTTCTGTAATCGTGGACATTTCCTCGTCAACCAGAGCTTGACTTTCTTCTCAATCATTTCTGAAAAGTATAGGCTGTTGGTAGTGCAATGCCCCTCCCAATAATTTCATTTGGCGCTTCTAAAGATGGTTGACAATACCAACCAAATACTATTTAAATTTTGGAATTCTTATGGTAATACATTTCAGGGTGTTCCTATTGCATACTGTGATTTTTAATCTCAGAATCAAATGATACATTCAAGTTTCTTCACAGGTTACATTCTTGTCTAAAAATTTGTCATATATTTATTTATCTTTTTTTTTAGATCCGTGCGAATGCGAAATCACTTTGCGTTTATCTCTCTGAGAATCCATCTTGCGCAAGTGTTACAGTAGATCCCTTTGTTTTCCAACAAGAATTGAATTGGTGCCAACACTCACTCGATATTTTTTCACAGTCTGTTTAACTGCAAGTTATCGATATTCTCGAATGAATGAATCAATTCGTGATTCTAATCCCAAGGTCGATATTTTTATAGACACCTAGAGTGGCACTCGTGAGTGATGATGCTCTTGCAAATCAATTTTAATTTTTTCCGCCAACACTTAAACGCCTACTCAGCTACTGTTGTATTGTTTGTTCACCCGAAAGAATATTTCTCGTGGTTTTACAGTTTCTGAAAGTAAAAATCGGATCACAGTATGTTGCTTTCTTCAAAAGTGCTTTCTACGAGTGGACACACCATCGTATCTACGACATAAGAAAGTATATACTGAATTAATTTTATATTTTAAAAAAATACGTATATACATAAGTTTTCAGCCCTAACACCATTTACTACACTAGTGCTTGTTGCGAACTGTTTCCAAAAGGCAGTTTGGAAGTTTGGTTCGCTCAGTTAAAGCTTGTATTCTGCACAATTTTTTTAGCTGATTGTTATGAATGGCTCGCTTAGAAACAACACCTGGACCAGTGGCATTGGACTTTAGAATTCCGAACCTCGATCAAGCGACCAGGATGATACTTGAGCAGGCTATTTCCTCTCCAAATTTCCACACAATGCCAATAAGGGGACCCCGAATAATTTAACTTGTGGCAACTCGGTACACGGATTTTAGTTGTGGAGCCTGAACTCCCGACTAGACAAAAACAATGCCAGCCGCAATTTCTCGCAGCCATGACCACTAGACTACCACAACCACTATATTCTGTACAAAGAAATATGTAAAGAAAACATTAAATACCAGTAAATTTTTTTAATTTGTAATTTAAATGGTTATCCAATGGAGTTGGAGAATTTTAAATCAAAGAACAAATATACTGAATCAATGGAGTACAATAAAAAAAAGTGACTTGAGGAAACACAGCACATTTTGATTTGGGGAAATAAAATAGACTGTGGAGTATGTTACAATTGAAAAATCATTAAACGACGGAAACAAACATCAACATACTGTTCCAGAAATAAGGAAAAATTTTCTACATACATAGGGGATTGGCTTAAAAAAATTGGTATGCTGAAAGATCATAAAAATTCTGTAAGAAAGATATATAACTTCAGTTTTCATGTAGCTTTTTTAACTTTCATTCTTCTAATCCATGTTCTAATGTGTTTCTTTCGTTTTAATATCATGCGCGCAGTGTAATGTTTAGACCATATCCTCTTCATCTATTTGTATTTATTATAATAATTAATTCCGAACTTTTTAAGGGCTGATATGGAAATGAAAGTATAAAATATAATACATAAAAAATAGTAAAGTTAAAAATTTATGTTTTTGTTTATTATTTGATAATACTTAAGAAATTCCAAAAGCCGAACACAATTATTATTAAGTAAAAAAAATGCTATTTTTATAGAATGCTGCTAAAGAGAGGAGTAATATATTAGTTTAAAATATAATAGTTTAAAGCAATTATAAGACACTGAAATAATTTGAGCAATTTTGTAAGGTCATGCATAAAAACTGTAAATTAAATCATATTACAAGAATACTGCTGAAAATACGAAATGCTTTGCTAATCGTCTCTACTTACCAATTATCGCATTGGAGTAATAGCGATGATGAAATTGCTCAAATTTATTAAACGAATTTAAATGGTAATCAATATGTTTATTTCATATATTTTGTAAAAAACTCTCTTTATTTTATTGCACCAATTTTGAGAAACCTGAACTGTGTTAAATCAAGTATAAAAAACAAACAAATATAAGAATTTTATCAAGTTCCTTTATTTTTCAAGAATTTGAAGGGTTTTCTTCGATTTTTAAGAGAATTTTCGAGTGATGTGAGTATCTATATCGATGATGTCTTTAAAATTCTTTCAGGGAAACACAGAATGCTCTTTACACAATCTTTATAAAGAACTACCTCTGTACGAATAATGTATCTCTCCTTTAGGTTACCCTTTATTTACATTAAAACTACTCAAATTCAATAATTTTGCTTCTTAGAATTAACCTCTTTGATAACCAAAACATCTGTTACACTTTTTTTTAAATGTTATTACCGACAATTGTAACAGGTTACGTAGGATTCCATGATGGAAATGTCTTCTGGTACTCTCTCCCTCCACCCAGTTTAGCTATTTACTTCATCGTGAGGTAACTGAGAAGTTTGCGACCAGAAAAAAAATAAGCATATTTTATGACAAATTTAAGTACTTCTGACTGTTCTACATGAACACAATGGGAGTCACATTTTTAACATCGATATGTCTGTATATTTAGGAATCTGCTTATCCCGTTTGCTCCCAGCGTATCACAGGCGATACGCTTGTGTTGGCTCTCCTGTGCCCAACGTATCAATAGAGATACGTTCGATGAGAACGTTTTACTTGAGTTTTTTAATGTTACTATATGCCGTTACAATAACGCAAAATCTATATAGATAGGTTATTTGAAGTGTTGACCTCGGGGATATGGGCTTGGATTTCACTTCTGGCTACCAGGGAGGGGGTTAATTGTTAAAAGCACGAGATGCGGCGCGGCTCTTTAAATGTAATGACATGATTCAAAGGGCGTACTTGCTTTCGGTTTGCTTTTTTGCTTGCTTCTTAGAAGTTCGAAGGAGAATTTATGACCCTTTATGGAGGTTAGGGCTTTTGGTAGCAGATGTTCTCAGCTGTTCGTTTCATTATTTTTTATTTGTTTTATTTGTAGCGACAGTCATGACGAAAAGAAAGTATTTATCTGATACTGAGATTTTCGAAATAATGAATGAACCTGACAGTAATGTTAGCTAAAATAATTCAAATCTGTACATAGACTTAAAAAAAAGGGACTAAGATGTGCCCTTTGCTCAAAATCTTGCGTGTAGCGTCAAAATATGTGTGTAAGACATGTGACGTTGTACTGTGCATTGATTTTTTTTTTATAAATATACCTTACAGCAAAATAAGATTTATCTTTTATATCTAAATATTCCATATAATGGTACATCATTACACCATAAAGTTTATGTAACATATGTAAATATATTTTGTATTTTCTTAAAAGTATGATTTTTTTATTAAATTTTATGTATAAAACATTCAATTTTCGATTAATTTTTTTTTCTTTTGTATATGTTAAGTTTAATGCATTTTAAATAATATATGTAAATACCAAAATATTTTAATAAATAGCCGATTTTAGAGGAATTTCTTCACAAATTCGGCTTAATATCTAAAATCGTCTGGGCACAGTGTAACATTTCTGCCGTAAGAAACCGCGGGCCCAGAGAAACACTTCTTTTTTCTCCCTCCTATAGCGAAAGGATTATGCGAAGAAAATCCCATTTATAACCATAATTAATTATATATGAGTAATTTATGATAAATATCTGTATTTACATTTGTAAGTCGTGTAGCCCTCGGATAATGCGTAACATTCTTTAAATTACCTTTTGTATAAGACCTACTACATTTATGCCTTTATCACTTTGCAGAGAACTTATATACATAATATTTTGAACATTGAACATAATTATAATTTCAAAATTAGAATTTAATTTTTTTTTGTTTCATGTATACAAATATTGGGCCATACTTAAAATTTGTAATTGTTCATTAGAAAAGATTTATATTCACTACATAGGATATAGCATCATTTTATATGTGGAAATTAGTAGCAGTTTTCGCAGAGAAAAAATTCAGGAAAAGGTACCAAAATCCTAAAAAAATACACTTGGAGAAAAACATAAATGCAAAAGGTTTTCTTTTGGGCCTTGTATGTTTATTTAGTTTTGAAACTAAATTTTAGAACGTTCTTTTTATCAAATTCTCATAAATAATACATCTATGGGTTTATTGTAACACCATCTATTAATAAAAATACACTAAATGAACGCAAATTAATTTTCATTTCTTGCTGTTTCTTGCCGAAATTTCAAGGAATATAGATGTTGCACTTTAAAATAGAAAACAATTTTAAAGAGCCATTTTTAACTGCACTTAAGAGTCCTCGTGTGACTCTTGTGTGAAGATCAGGTCTGGTACCTTCCAGTTCTCTTAACTGTAGCTCAAGATTTCTAGGCATTTTGCAATGTATGTATCAGTGAGACGTGAACTCTATTCAGCTTGAATCATTTTCAACAGTACACAAATTTTAATTGATATCACCTATTCACAACATTTTAATTAAATGTTCCATAAATTGAACCAACTGCAAATACACATTTTTTTCTCCTTAGGAACCTCTGATATTTTGATGTAATTTTAATGCATTAGTATTTTATTTTTGTTATACTCAATGGTTACTTTCATTTTCAGATGTTGATGAAATTATGAAAAAATCAAGAGATCCCTTAGAGTTGGAATATTATTGGAAAGCATTTCGGAAAGAGACGGGAGATAAGTTGAAAGATCCATTCAAGAAATTAGTTGCAGCTGAAAATAAACAAGCGAAAGCCTTTGGTAAATTTTTCAATAGATATTCAAAAAAGCAATTATGTAACAATTGATTTAACAATAATACTTTTATATAAATACTTGTATATCTAATTTTCTTATTTTGCCATTTAAAGGAAACTACTGAATCAATATTTTAAGATGAATTTTCTTAAATGAGATACATTTTGAGAAAATTATTCTTTTCATGTAAATTGAAATCATTTTTTTCGTGAGCCATCTTAGATGCCTCGCAATTCTAGTTATAATTTTTTAAAGGTAGGATAGAATTATATTTGTTATTGTCCAATTTTCCAGCTTTTTATATTTTTACAAAGTGGGTTAAAAAAAACGTTAACAAAAGAAAACATGTCTTATGGCTATCAGCACCATAGAAGTATGCTGGTCAGATATAAAGAAGACTTTTATAAGGAAATTTTTTTTCTAAAACCCTATTTACTAAAATTACTATGATATTTTTCTATGTAACGTGTTTCGGGATCTATATATTTTTTCCAACATACATAGGTTATGATATAAGTTTAATTATTACTAAGAAATAATTGATGTATCTGGATAGAATTTATACCACATATATTAACTTATCTTTGTGCACGTAAAACTGTAAATTATAGGTGTCAGTGTTGATTTGTTTGGTTTCAGGAGATCGCAGAACTGAGCAACCCGCAGTATGGAGAGGATATAGCTCAATCTCCTGAGTTCTATGATAAAGAACTTCGAAAGGTCCAGAAACGCTGGGAGAAATATATAACACTGACTATTGTCTATGCAGAAAAGCCTTAAGAGTAATAAGAAAAATTAAGTTCATTCCGGGGTTATTTCTTAGTAATAATTAAAACTTTATGGTAACCCGGAATTATTTTTTGAACTTCACGAAACTGCCGGTTAATTACTTCAATGAACGTCTTTCTAAAATCAAACAAATGAACATAAGTAGTTGTTATTTATATTATGCATATTATAGATTGAATGCAGAATGAATTTCAGCCAGATTTCTCTGTTGTTTATTATTAATAATTAAACATTATTGATACCCCTTCTTAATTAATCAGCATTTATTCCAGTATGATAAAAAGAAGTGGGATGTATTAAAAGACATTTGGGCACAAATTCTTCTGCTTCATTCGATGAAAATCTTTTTCTTCCCAGCAATTTTTCAAAAGATCCAAACAAACTTTAATACGAAGGCACTAGAGCTAATATGTTCGAATACAGTCCAGTGAAATTTCTTAGTCTTGAGTTACACCAGCAGTGTTGGGTTTTACTTTATCCTGGCGAAGAAAAACAATGCACATCATAATGGATCGTCTTTTAGACTATATTTTCTCTTTATCCTTCTCCAAAATTACACAGCGATATATTGTATCAAATGAAAGCCTGCCATGAACAAAATTGATATGCACAATATCCAGTGAATCCCAAAAAACGAGAAGATTTAACAAAGTATTTGATTTTTAATGTTAGAATTTCCTTTTTATTACGCAATTCCTTTCTTGCGCATGGGGGCTAGCAACTAATTAAATGAACATATTAAGAATAAAGCAACACGAAATAATTATTTATGCTTTAAATAATTTATTATGATTGCTATGGAAAAATATATAAAAATCATCTGCCACTATTAAAAATATCTCGTTTATATTTGATTCACTTTTGTACCTTAAGCAGAACTCAACTTACGAACACATTTCTTGATATAAAATATTTCTCAAAGTTATCATATGTTCGAGTTTTTGTAACAAGTATGTCCGTACATTACATACTGTTTTCTTAAAAATTTAGATATATCTTCCCATACATAATTTTTTTGTAAATATTGATGTAGCAATCATTAGCAGTTAAGTAAAATATTACTTAGCATTACTGAACGAGAAGTGGACTATGAAACATATGTTATTACTGACAAAAAAGGATGGTTTCAAACAATAATGGATTGTAAAAAAAATCCTTTAATTCCTATAAAATAGGTAAGTTTAGGTAGAAAGTAAATGCATACACATTATTTTTTCAAAAACAAATGTGCCCTATTCATCAAAATCGAACGATGATTATTTTAGTTGCCAAACATTTTTTAATTGCATTATCTGTACAAATATTAATCATACATACAGTTTTGTGACAGAAGGTTTTGGAAGTCACCATCATGTCGCAGTTCTGCTAAGAAACTTCTCGATTGCATGTCGTCGGCGATTCTCTTTTTCTTTTCATCAAAAAAAAAATTCGAATTATTTCAGAATTTTCAAATACTGGCTCTGGAATACTTAAAATTTCTGAAACTTTAACTGTCGATATTGTCACATGAGATGACGCTTAACTATTTACGCATGGATTGCGAATCCTATCGGTAGCGTAGCTATAGCACCTTCACGCTGTTGGTGGAATTCGTTGCAAAGAAGTTATCGCTCACGACAAGTAGGCTCAGGGAGATCTACAGAAATTAAAAGTAAGGAAGATCCAAGAATTAGCCTGTAAACGGGTAGCACACCAATTACTGCAATTCTGGACATTATGCGAACAGTGATACCCTCTATTCACCTTCCTTTAAGTGCCAATAGCAGACAGTTGCATTTCTCTGGATTGCTTACATAAAGACCATTACTGAAATTATCCTTGACATTTCAATAGTGTCACCATAAAATGAATTTGTCCCATGAAAAACCCCTTGGAGCCTTGAGGAATAATAGAGGGTCAAATTTAGTGATGAGTGTCATCTTTGTCTTGATGAAGATGATAACCACAACCATATGGGAAGCAACGTGGTCAGAGCCACAATTGACGATTTTTTGTCACCAGTCACACATCAAACAGTTGGGTGTAATGGTAAGATTTGTAATTTTGTACGATGCATGAACCCACCATTGGTCTTTCCCAGCAGCCAAATGTACATTAGGCAAATTTTGACAGCCCAAAGGTACGTTAGTGAGGTTCTTCGACTGGTGGTCATTTCTCTTGTGAACTCTCATCCGAGTCTTTTTTTTAACAGGACAATGCTTGTGTTTATATAGGTGTCATCGCAAGAGCTTGCTTCACAGTTAGAGACATTATGTAGCGGTCAGCAGCATCACCAGACTTGTCGTCTATAGAAAACTTAAAAGGATGCTATAGGCTGTTCTGTTAAGAGTCTATCACTATTATAAAATTTGCAAGTGCTACACACCAAAGTTCTAATTGTATGTGACGATTTGTATCAAGACCCCGATACATGCGTTTACGATTCCAGGCTATGAATGTAATGAATATATTGTAAATAATGGGGGCACACAACATATTACAGGTTGCAATATTTTTCTTTATTTTGAACATCAAATATTCTCATACCCATCCGATAGTTTTTTTTTTATCATTTTCTATTGTTGGTAAGTCCTAACTTACATTAAAATATCACTTCACATTTACTATTCCTTCGAAGTTCAACTTCGTTTTGATAATGATTGTAAACATAAATTTGTCGATTTTTTCTATTAAAATTAATATTACATTCATTATAAATTTTAACAAAAAAAAAATTCATTTCATTTTATGATTGTATCACATTCTCTTACAGGTTTCAAAAATCAAGCTGAATCTAGAATATTCGATTATGAGGATAAGAATTTCCAAAAATCCCTCGCTCGAGAATTAAACAAGTTGATGCCGCTATATAAAGAATTACATGCATATGTAAGAAGGAAGTTGATCCAATTCTACAAAAACGGAACTACTATTATGGAAAATGGCCCTATTCCTGCACATTTATTAGGTATTTTTTTACTTAAGTGTATTGGAAATCGTAAATGTGCGCATGAAAACAACTGTATTATCTATTTTTACAAAAACATTGGACATGTTATTATCTGTGGAGTTTTAGTGTTCTGTTACCTGAGAAGTGTTAAAGTTCTATACAGACAATACTATCACCGTTTCAGTAATTCAGAATAAATCAGACTAAATAAGATAACTCGTTAAATCAGAAAAAAAATGCATGTGTGTGTTTGTTGTTTGCAAAGAATTTACGTAGCTTCTCTCACATAATTTCGAATATGTCTGTTTTCGTAGAATGCTTCCTTCATTTTCTCCTTGTTTTACTGTACAAGTCTTTAAAAACCATTTTCTCACATTTCTATCGTTCACAGTCGCTACATTGTTACAGCCGTTTGTCATGTGTACATCTCTTTTATGGTAAAGAGCATGATATTATATTTCATTGTATAAAGTAAATATATTGTATATTTCCGAATACGAGTATCCGTGTATAAACTTAGAGTGCGTTTTTTTCCTCCAAAAATCTCTCCAATATTCAAATTCCGCATATAAACAAAAAAGGAATATTATTTTAGAATGACGAGAACATAAAGTTTATTTTGAAAAGCATTGAAAGTGATGATATTCAGAATAATGAAAACATTCGAAATAATGAAGCGAATTGGATGAAAAATTCGCATCTTCGGATTCTGACATGGGGACTTCAAACCGTTTATGACATTATTTTTTTATTTTTGCATGAAGGTGCATTCAAAATACCCAAAATGTATTTTTGAAGATAAAAGTACTATTCCTCTTCCATTGGTACTTTTAGAAAAACATTATCTACGGTAATCTGTAATTAGTTACGTTTCGATTATTTTCCTATAGCCGTGTGTAGATTTCGGCAATATGGGATTTTCCATTTTTGCGACGATGTCTCAAGAAATCCGTAACATAAATATTTCTGAATATAAAACAAAGCATTTCTACAAAAACAGTGTGATCAATTTTCTCAGAATTATACTCCTTATATACTTACTCCTTATTAAAAAGACAAAAACGAGCTATTTTTGTCGATTTATCACTTGCACATGATAAATAGAAAAATACCTACTTTTTTGTGAACTAACAATTCCGAAAATAAACTTGCCCCATAATTTTACCTAAGAAATGTTCCGAAATTTTATGTCTTAAACACGGTAATATAGGGTATTCATATTACTTTAACATTTTGCTTACACTATGTATTGGACTCAAGATTTCCAAATCTCTAGTTTCTGTTGAAATCAAATGACATTTAAGATAATGCAATTTCAATATGCATTGATTTAATTCATATGTTTTCTGAAAATATTTATGACTTCTTGCTTTTTTTAATGATATTTCCCACTTTTTTCTAATTTATCATAAAAGTTTGTATCGAACTACTGTCACTAAATTTCGTATTATCACTCAATAAAAAATCAGTTCTAAAATGTGAAATCAGTTTATTCATAGTTTACATAAACTTTACATAAACTTATTAAATTATAAATTAAGTTTGTAAAGGGCAGTAATAATCGTTTTCCTATACAAATATCATAATAAAGAATTCTACTTTTTTCAGCAACTATAAACAACAATTCCTGTTCGCAATAGCCGATTCAAATGATGGAATCCAAGTTAAATATTCACTCTTACTATACTGCCTTCCAATTGCTGGAACCAATATCGTTTTACTGTGAATCTTATCCAATCTCGTTATTTTCTTTTCTTTTTACATAGTAAAACTAATTCAGATATGTCACGGATCTTTCACAAGGCGAAGTTTTCATTTCATTGTAAAGTAGCCCCAATAAGGCCCCATAAAGGGAAACGCTCATTATAAGTGTCACATATGTACCATCTTGTTCAAGATATGTAGTATCTTGTTCGTAGTGTTTTCGATATAAAAGAGTTGAAAGAAACTTTACTAGATTTTCCTGTAAGAATTTTCGAATTGAAAGTGAAGGGTATTGCATTTTTTAAGAAATGTTTCATTTTAGTTGTTAAATTCTTTACTGAATTATTAAATAACCTAATATCTATGAGAATGATTTTAACAATATTATTCAAAAACATTATGGCTATAAGGTAAAAATTAAATCAGAAGTATCTTTTCCAATATCGAGATATGTTGAAAATGTGTTTTTGAAAAAAGAGTATATTGAAAGAGAAAAAGCTACTGAAAAGTCAATGGTTCTTTACTGAAAAAGAGATATTAGATTACCAAAATATTAATCTATTAGAAAAGGTTTTCACCACTATTTAGAAATAATTAATTACATGTTGCATTTTTCCAATATTTAATACTATATTTGAGGTATTTTATTGTTTTCCCCCGTATCTCTTTAAAGTACATTGTTAGCATGCATTCAATAGCTATAAATTTAAATTTATTATGCAGTTTATGCGCTTAAAAAATAAGATTTTCATTATCTAGTTGTTTTACTAACCGAGAAGCAATACGAGGTTATTGGCAACAGCCTTCATAATTTTGATCTATGATTCTGAACGCACAAGAAATAAGAGTTTATTGTTCGTGATGTAGTGAACAATGAATCATGCATAGTTCATTTTCATTAAATTCCTGAGTAAATTAAAAACATGTTATCTACAGTGATGCTTTTTTTCCAATTCTATAAGCAAATTTCATAATTTTCTTTTCGCAATGAATTATAATCATTCCCAATCAATTCTCGACTGTGTTTTAAAATTGTTTGTGTTAGCATGTTAACATGGTATACTAACCGTCATAAAACGTGTTTTTATTTTAAGCTTTCATAACACATTCATTTTGTTGTCACTCTTAAAATTTAATTTAATAATAACGGGCCGTTCACAAATAATAGTTACCTCAACTTGACTAAAAAATTATATATTTTTGTATTACTTTCTCAAAACCGTTCTTAATGAAAAATTTGTATCCAGTTAAATCATTTTCGAAACTGATATTTCGAACATTTTTTTAATAACCGGAATTTTTAGAGAATTGAATTTTCCATTAATGTGTTTTCGCCTAATTTATGTAAACATCTGATTAAATTTCTTAATTTTTACATGGAGTTTGAACCATAAGCAACGTGCAATTTAATACAAATTATTCAATACTTTTTAGGTACAAAAAAAATATTGTTTTACGCGGAAATGTGAGTTTAATTTCAAAGCAGGCGATAAGAAATGCATTTTGTTTATCAGTATTTAAAAGTATTTAAATATATGTTAAATTTTACGTAAATTGAATAGAATTTTAGTTTAAAGATAAGACTAATTTAGAGTTTAATTCTTCAAAGGGCGTTATAACAAAAAAAAATCCACGTCTTTTATAAAACAGTTTGTTATTATGGTAGTTTAAGAGCTTTATTATCACTGATTTTCACTTTAGGAAATATGTATGCCCAAACTTGGTCTTCACTTTATGGTCTAGTAGTCCCGAATCCAAAAAAGAAAGGTGTACCAAGGATTTTGAAAATGGTAAGACATTTCAATAAACTAACCTACTTTTGAAAATCCTTTTACTATAAAAAAATTCTTGTACTGTTAGGAGAATTATTTCTATCCTTTTTTATTGCAAATATTGACATTGTTTATTATAAAACATAATTTTTACAAAAAATATTATTGGATAAAGCAATGATATTTTTTTATTATTTTTTAAATTTTGTTCGTATATACAGTGGTGGCCAAAATTTTGGACACTTTTGGAAATTCTTATGTTTTTAACTTTGTATGCTTATAGAAAATGCCTCGTTTCACAAAATGTATAGTCTTGTATATCATTTTAAAGAGAATTTAATACTGAATTGAAAAAAAAAAACAAAATTCAAATATTTGAAGCACAAAAGGAGTTAAACTGCTATAAGTATCTATATACATTAGATACTGATGATTGCCAAGAAAAAAAATACTTACTATCAGTACTCAGTAGGGGGACCTCTCTTTTTTATTGCAGCTTTCACATCGATGTTTCATTGAACTGGCGATAGTTTAATTTCTTCCTTCGTTATTAAATGACACCAGGAAAGAATTAAAATCTCAACTAATTCCTTTTACTTGATGGGTGTCTCATTAGGACAAGAATTTTCAAAAAGTTCTGCAAGTTTTGGAAAAGATTGACTTCAGAACTGTTTCCTGACCAGGACAACAATTCAATGTTCTTTGTACAAAACCTTTCTTTCGATAATTTCGCTGTGTGACAGGGAGCAGAATTCTGCTGAAAAATAAATGAAGCATTATAGGAAAAAGGATCCCTGATGGAAGATAGAAGTTTTGTTTCCAGAATAGATTCAAAGTATTATCTGGCATTCAGTGTCTTATTGATGACGAGACCTATACCATCTGCTGAGATGTATGACTAAATCATAACTCTAACAGGGTTCTTCACAATTGCCTGAATGCAGTCAGAATGTATCTCTTCTCCTAATCTACGTCTTACATATTTTCGCCCAACACTAACGAATAAAGATATCTTAGTTTCATTATTCTATAAAACTTGTGACCGCTTATCATCCGTTCAATTAATGTGTTCATTGCCCACTTCTGTCTCTTTCCGAGCTGCTACAAATTGAGATAAGGCGCTTTTTTCGTGGAATTCTACCTCTTAGCCCAACATCTGTTAACCTTCTCTTGATTGTTCTTGAACCTACAGAAACACCAGCATTATTCAGATAGCTTCTGATGGCCGTTGAGGACATTCTTCTATCTTGAAGACATAGTCTTTTTATTCTTTAGTCTTCAACAGATATGGCGTAATTTTTTTCCTACTTTTTCTGCTTCGTTTTTTATTGAATTTGTCTCCCGATATCGTAAACCAAACTTTCGGACTCCACTGAATCACCCACCTGTCTTGCAATTTCAGCATAAGAAAGACCACTTTCTCGTAACACAATAATCTTGTATCTCTTTCTAGTAGTCCAATCTACTCTTTTATTTGATGGTATTGACTAAATACTAAAAGATTTTACAACAGTTCCTACTTTTAATTTGATTACATAAAAAACAGTTTTCTCCCCTTCGACATAACAAAGCACAATAATTACTTGTTCCAACTGTACACATGAAGTCAGCTTCTGCTGGCATCATGTTTATAGTTCGAATAAATCATTTGATTTGTTCCCAAACCATTGTGGAAATTTGATTGGTTCCCAGAACAAGAACAGTGATTGGCCACGAAAGTTAAACATTACAAAACCCTTCAAACAACTACGTTTGTTTCTTAGATTAAAGTACATATAACTTTTAACTTTTTTTATATTAAAACATATGATTGTTCTTTTTTGTATTGAATTTAGTAGAAAATTCTCTTTAAATTAATGTATATAACTTTACATTGTACGAAACGTAACACTTTTTATATAAGCATACAAAATTAAAAAAAAACATAAAACTTTCTAAGAGTGTCCGCAATTTTGGCCATCACTGTGTATGTGTATAGATAACTGACAGTTTTAAAAGTCTATTCTTTTATAAATTATTATTTTTTAAATCATTCTGTCATAAAGGAGATTTATAAATGCCTGTAGTCTTAAAACTATTTTTATCGATGCTGTTCATTAAAATTAATCTAATGAATACATAACTCATAGATATCCTTTTTGAACCACGATTAAAAATTATAATACATCACCAAATACGTGTCGAATTTGGGAAAGTAATGAATAATATTGTCATTGTTGGCAATTTTATACATATTCTGCCATCTTCGGTGAGTGACTCATGGTGTATCATATTTTTGAATCATGACTCATAGAGGACATTTGTGATAATGTATTGTAATTATATAATTACCCTTTAATACGTACAAAAATATTTTGCTCTGACTTTTGAAATTAATAATGATCTTTTTAGAAGTACAGATATGTTTTTATTGAATGTTAAATTACATGGCTAATTATAGGAAATGCAACCAATCGATATGATTTCGAGGGTAGAAGAATATTTTGTTCAAATTGGATTGAAGAAAATGACTCCTGAATTTTGGCGTAATTCCTTAATAGGAAAACCAACAGATGGAAGACGCGTTGACTGCCAGGCTTCAGCTAGCAACTTTTTTGATGGAAAAGACTTCAGGTAAACGTTTAAACAAAGTAATATATGTTTATATATTTTAAAAAATAACGCAAGAAACAAAAATTAATTAATAAAAAAGAGAAAGAGATATCTAATTAAAACATTATTCAATTACTGAATTTTAGTAGTAAAAAGACTGAGATATAAAAGATAGAACCAAAATTTAAAAGTTATTGCATAAAGATAAGCTCTAACATCTAAACAAGAAGTAAAATCAGAACTAATTTCGAAAAAAAATTAAAAATTGGTAATACAGAAACT
This sequence comes from Nephila pilipes, assembly GCA_019974015.1. Classification (NCBI taxonomy): domain Eukaryota; kingdom Metazoa; phylum Arthropoda; class Arachnida; order Araneae; family Nephilidae; genus Nephila; species Nephila pilipes. The sequence goes on from BMAW01006734.1 coordinate 2,316,455, forward strand.
TAAGTAAATAAAATAATCTACAAAAATCATGAATGAACAATAATGTAAATGACACCAAAACAATTAAACAGCAAAACAAAATTGAAAAAAATTACTTTTTAAGCAAATGTAAATATAAGTTGAAAAAGGAAATTTGGATGATAACATAATTAAAATGTGGAGACCGGTTTAAGATAGTTTGTATAGAGTACTCTAGAATTACGGAGCAAATTTTCACCATCAGTATTAAATTATGTTAAACTGTTATGAAAATAAATCATATTAGTATCAATAGATCAGATATAAAGTAAGAATTGATATAAACTAATAAAAAATATGATGTCCCAAATTATACGGACAACTATCAGAAATCGGAATCTGAAGTTCAGAGAAGGAAAATATTCATATAACTAGAATTTTTCTTGTGATATAATTTTTGCGAAATTTACAAAAACTAATCAGTTCTCCGAATTAAAATATATTGCGATATGATCCCGAATGATTACTTTTCACAGAATGATAAAACCTCTATCTGTAAAAATGAGAAGATTTAAAGATTTTGGAAATTTCTAAACAAATACAATACAGAGAGAGAGCAGATCTGGAAAACATAATACCTTGTTTAAAGGTATGACATCTGTTATAGGGAAGACTACAGAGAGATCAAATAAGAATCCTCAATGGCAAGATAGACAACTTTTGAGAGCTGCTTCCAGCCCAAAAATGTATGTTTGTTAAAACTGCCATTAACGAAGCCATCCCAATATCCAGAAATACGGTTCATCCTCGCTTATAAGGAAGAAAGTTTCATGTTTACCATAGCATGCGGTGAACTCCAATACTGAAAGCACGTCATAAAGTGGCACGACTTTGTGTTAAGAAACTCAGTGATGGGGGAAAGATAAAAGTTTTATTGTTTCTTCGTCAATTGATAGTAATTCAATATAAATGGCCCGGATGGTTGAACCTGTTATTTGAAGTGACCATCGAAGATAACTCGGCAACAAGGAGGTGGCTCATTCAATGTGTGGGGAATGTTCTGTTTAAACGGCTGATACATGTTTCCTACAAGGTCGTTAAGTTCAGAAGATAATTAAGATGTTCAAACATTTTTATTCTATTTTGTAAAGGTCCAGGAAGTGAAAACTGGATATTTCTTCAGGATCACATTTCAGTTCATTTATCTGGGTTCATTAAAACTTGGTTTTATATAAAATCACCAGTATGACTGTGCCCTCTATTGAACTGGATCTTAACCTATTAGAAAATCTTTGGTGAAGAAGGAAGGGGCAGTATATCTACATGTGAATGCCTATAGACACCAATTTTCAACATTATGTGAGTAAAAGCAATATATAGACCTAAGTGGGTTCTAGTTGAGACTTTATTTTCTGAAAACCCTAGTTTAAGGCATGCAGGATCAGGTATTCAAATCAATTAGAGAAAGAAGTTGCTGTTATAAAACTTTAACAACATGGGATGAAACTCATTTGGTCAATATAATTTTAGAACAGTATATTCTTTGTTTTAATTTATTTACCAGAAATTTTAAATTTTACAGAATATTAGCAGTGTAATAAATTGCCATTGTTGGCTTCAATTTTAATTATTTTTCTTTTGTTCGTTAATTTTTAATTAGGCTATTTTTTCCGAAAACATCAAGTGTCCATATATATATATGGATAGGGGTAATTTCAGTTATACGTATTTAATTTGAATTATCTAGTGAACTATTTCCCCAAGATTCTTATTATAATTCTTCCAGACTTTCATTGCTTTCTGAAAGAGGCAGACGACAACCATCAGCTTGCAATATGCAACAATCGTAGTAGAACGCTGCAATACCAGACAAATCATAAGTGGGATACTGCATGTTCTCAAAAAAAAAGGCTTTTAACAAGATGTGGTATAACGAGTCAGAAAAGCATCTACATATCAATGAAATATATTTAAAAAAAATATTTTTCTAAGAAAAAAAAATCGAACCAAACATTTTAACAAAACTCCAACATAGATGATATTTAAATAAGTAAACCAGAAATGGAAATATTCAAAAGGCACCGGTCTTATATTTTCACTACTAACTGGGCCTTCATATATTTATATGCCAATGACTCGTCTATTATGGTACAGGATGTCTCTCTACAGAGAGTAATAAAAAAGCTTCAGTATTATTTTTCAAAGTTAGAAGTCAGCATTACTTTTGTTACTCAATGGCTTGGGTATGTTCCAAACACGAACTACTTTTTTGTTACTGTGCGTTCTAAAACAAGCGTTAAATTTCAAATAAATTTTACAGAAACATCACATTCATGTAAACAAATATTCATTTCTAAATCTATGTCTTTTTTTTAACAAAATAAGAAGTGGATGCAGATGGCTTTCTTGAAACCTGTTTATTTTAATATCCTTTTATTTACATCTAATAATGCAACATTAAGAAGAACGGACATAAAATGAGATTCCTATAAACAGATTTTAAAACATGTTAAAATTATTTTGAGAATTACATAAAAACATTTTAACGTTGAGTTCCCACCTACTGCATGAAATTATTTCCTTCATCAAATTTAACACTAGAGATATAAACTCAACTCACATGGATCACAACTTCACTACTTAATAACTGTAAAATGATAGTTAGAGTTTGGACAGTCATTAATATACATCATATAAAAGGTAGTCAACTGACGTCGGTATAGATGGAAGATGATAATATCACCTCATAAAATGTTGCTACTAGTGGCAGGAGCTTAACATTTAGCTAAAATTACACAGACCACAAGGTACAGACCACAAAATATTATTGCAGGTACCCGTAGCTGCGCTGCTATCGGAATCAAACATTTACTGCCACTTTTTTAATTAATCGTTGTTTAAAGTCTATATTAATCATTTTAAAATTACTATTAACAAATACATCAGTAAAAAATGAGCTCTTTCAAAACGATACTCGGCCCGTGTATTTTCCGCCAATTCGATGAATTTCGCAAAAAATTCACTTATTGTGTTGGTAGAACTTAGTTACTTTGTGAGTTGCACATCACGCTGGCACCGATATTTTTATTGGTGAAATCGCTGACATCTACTTTTTAGTCTCTATCCTCCTCAATTAACTAATATTTTTCCAAGTATATTAATAACCAACCACACACTAACTACCTTTTGCATTTGTTGTGTGGTTAAGATGTTGTCCATATGAGATTAACCTTAAACTTTCATTGCTATTACTAAAATATTTGTAGGATTATTATATGGAAGACTTCGTGAGCAATATTGCAAATCACTCAATGCTGAAATTTAAACATGAAATATATATCAATATTCGAAATACACTTAAGCTATAAAAATTATCTAATCAAATCATTCATAAACTAGTATGTAATTATGTAACATATGTAAGAAAAAAAGGAAAATTTTTGGAAAATTTAGAGGAATTAAAACATCCTTTAATAAGCAATGTATGCATAAAAATGTTTAACATATTTCACTGTAATAAAAATAAAATGGTTCTGATTATAATCATGCATCACAGCAGTATAAGACTTAATAAAGATTAGTGATACTACAAATGCGATAAGAAAGAAAGTGAACAGTTTTTTCTTCACCAAAATAACGTTCTAAGATACAGTTGAAGTTTCTGAGTATAAGTTTCTAAGAAATATAGATTAAGTTGCATTTCTCACTTATATTAATATGCCGTATGTTATCACGTGTAGGAGGATACATTTTAAAAAAAAGTTCTAAAATAAATTACAGGATTCAACTTCTATAAAGTGATGCTAGACTGCCCAAATAAACTGCACGCAAGTATAGCACTGTTTTACTTCATTAGTTTACATTTCTGAAATAACTCTAAATAAAATTATCCTTTTTGTGGATGAGCATTAATTGTTTTGTATAGGAAATTATTTATACAATTTTTCTGATTTTTCTCCTTCTTTTCTTTTAGAATTCCTACTTATACAAGTAGCATTTTTATCCTATTCTCAAACTGGGTTTTTTTTATTTAAATTGAAATGCCAAACAGTGCTCTTGTTAGAATTTGCAGGAAACATGATCCCCTATAGCATGAAATTTGCCAAAAAAGATTTTCTATTTCCAGTCATCTTCTAGACAAAAATATTTAAGTCACAGATAAAAAGACTAGCATTAATGCCATATATCGTATACAAGGTAACAACTGAATGACAACAATGTGTTAGCTTCAGATAGCATTACAATAAATATGCTAATCTGTCCGTTAGCATATGGAGTTTTACTGTACAATGATTTGATTGGGGAAATTCCACCCACTGTATACCTTTTTGGAAATATTTTTGCTATCCCGGCGACATATCCGAACGCTAAAGAATTTTTTTAAATCGGCTTATGTACGGTATCTGAATTTTAGATAGATTTTTTTAAAACGGAAGAAAGCACTCTTGGCGTGTATACTAATCCGTTTAAATTCGGAAATATTCAGTAATCATTGCGATATTTACCCAAGTATGAAAATTTCACCAACTATCTTTGATACTGATTTGGATTTAACTTGATTTACGGTGAATTTAAAAATGAGATAAGTTCGAGAACTCATAATTGTAACTCAAGTTGTTTTTACCAGTTTTATTAATTATTATTTCGTTCGCCACAAGACGGAGTTTTACTTGTACGAGTATTAAATCAATGAAATTAAGAGAAAGCAAAATATTAAGATCAAAACAATTGTGCGAATACCTAACTTATCAAGCACCTGAGTTATTTATATTAATCAAATTAAAGGTAAATCTCAATTAACGAAATATACATTTAGGTACTTTCACACTTTGATAGATTTTGCTCAATGTTTTTATTTTTTTCAATTTTTATTCAAACATATTATGCATTTACGAGGTATATCTATTAAATAACGAGACTGATGTTGTAAAATATTTTATATTTCATATACATTTACTTATTAACACCTTCAGTACACATCCCTCCTCTATCCCTACAACGTTCCATGCGAATCTTCCATTGTTCGAAACAGTGCTAGAAATTTTTTTCTCCTTTAAAATGTGTGTCACTTTCTCTTTCATAGCATCAGTGGTTTAAAATCTTGTTTTTTAATGCAGACTTCACTTTATGAAACATATACAAGTCGCATGGCGCAAGATCTGGCGAATAAGGAGGTTGAAGTAACATTGGGTTGTGGTAATCGTCTAGTAGCCTCTTGAAAGACAATTTCGAATGAACCGGAGTATTATCCTGGAGAAAAATTTTGACACCAAGATTTATTACGGATTCTTTGTCAGTTCCTACAATTTCAGAAATTGAACGTATACAACCGTTGGTCAGATCGAGCCAGAGTATTTCGATATTGTTTAACGCGGGAGGCCGACCCGGGCATGAATAATTTTTCATCGTTTTCTCGGCCATTTTGAAAACACTTACACCCCCTAAAAACTCGTGCACGCGATAAACATTCATTGCAAAAAATACTTTTAATAAATTATATGTTTCCAATTTTCATAGGAAATTAATAGACATAAATTAATAGTTGTTATTTAATAGCCACATCTCGTATGTAATATTACGTTATTAATTGAAACAGCTCTTTTATTCTTTTAATGAATGCATCTTTTTTTTTTTATCAGGATCAAAATGTGTGTCATAAATAAGTCGACATTACCTACATTGTTTCACGAAATGGGACACATTCAATACTACATGCATTATTCTGGTCTTCCGTACATGTTTCAAGGCTCAGCAAATCCAGGTAACAATTTATCTGTGTACTTATTTATTGCAAGATACATATTAAAATAAAATAAAATGAAGGTTAAAAAAATATTGTTTCTGATGACAGAGGGTGTTGCAAAGACAAAGGGACGTTATCATTGTATGCTGCTATATATATAAAACGGTGTCAAAACAAATGTGACACTGATTTATAGATTAATTTTTTATTTGGTAGCCATTTAGTTCCAACAAGTCAAATTTCAAATGTACATTGTTTTCTTTGTTATTTTACGTTGAGGATTTGTTGCGAAGAATGTCAAACTCATAGACTTATGAAAAAAAATTATCGCTGAATAACTTTATAGTGAGTTTATGACAACGATTTATAATCGCTCCTTTATTGATTACCTTGGGGTCTCTCTATAATTTAAATGAAGAAAAATAAAACCTTACCCCTAAAAATTAAACATGATCTAGACAAATTAGACTAAAGAAATTTATTGTAGTGGTAGTGAAAAATAAATATATAATTCCTTTCCGAATTTAGAAGGGAAGAAGGAATGAGGATCAATTGAATAGTGCGCGGAATATACTTGTGCGTATGTAAATCTATTTTGATGTGGCTGGATCAAGTATCCGACCCCACCATGTTGAAGTTGAAGCTAAAGCTCGATGTAAATACCTTATCATCTGATCGAACTCGAGTAACAGGGTGAACTCAATATTTAATATTTACATTAAACTTGTTAACATGTTGAGGGACCGTGAACTAATAGAAATAATTTCGCTTCATAACATAAGTATATATATCATTGCTCACATAACTTGCAAATGGGACCAGTATGTGTTTAGAATTTATGCTAGATACTTTAAGTTTGGAATTTAAGATGACAGAAAAGTTAGGTGGTATGAAGGTGTTACAAGTTAATCCACTCCTACTTCCTATTCCTGATTCCCCAATTCCCAGTTCTAATTCAGCTACTTTTTAAATCAACATCGTTGAACTTTCAACATGAAATTGGCATAGAAAACGTAAAAAGTATATCATACCGCTCAGAAGTAAATTAATCACAATTTTCAATATGGTCTTCATATAGAAAATTAAAATTGGTTCTTTTAAATAACACCTAACGAACTTTCCAGTAAAAATAAGAAAGTAATTTCTTCATTTACAAAGGGTAACTGGCTCCACGAATGTGCTGTGCGTAAACGGAGCCATTCTGTTTGATGCAATTATGATTTTCTGCCATTGATTAATTTTTATTCTGTCAACTGTCCTTCATGAATTTTCTATAAAATTTCTGAGTACTTGATGTCATAAGATATATATCTACATCCTAGTATCATCTGGAACCACTCTTTGAGTTCTGTAATACTCATAAATTTATTTAGGAATATTTAAGGTCTTATACTCTATAGATTAAATAACGTTTATCTCTATCATCTCTTGTATCATCTACTTTATTCATAGCTAAATAGCTTAAAATTGAAAAGCATAATTTTATTTCTCCTATTTTAAATAACAATCATTCAAATAAAATGCGTATAACCCGCAAATCAATTATAAAACGTTTTGAATAACTTCCAGAAAAAATGGCATTGCGAATTACTGTACAACAAATTTCAAAAATTTACTTTTTAACATTTTTGGTTATTATTTCAGACTGGACGTAAATATTTTTACGATGCCTTTTTTGAGCATCGTGCTAAATTTACCATTCAATTCTCAGATAAAATTCACATTACTATAGAGAAATTATGTTACATTTTTGTAGAAATGGTTTTCAAGCAGTATCTAACCAACTGTACATCATTCAATGAATTTTTATAAATTTTGAATTATATTTGTATTCACTAAATTTAATACGACTTCTCTTATGTGTTTCTGATTCTGAGAGTGATTCAGGTCGAAGTCGATGTCAAGAGAACATTTTACTAGATGCTACCAATATAACATTGTTGAAAGACACTTTTATGACATCATATACTACTAATTTAACATTATTGAAAGACACGTTATTGACATCAGATACTACCAACGTAACATTGTAGACAGACACGAAAGAGGTGGAAACAAAGTTTATGCCAAAATATATCAGGCTTGTCACGCTGATATGCATGTTACCAGGGAGAACCTCTCACTTCTGAGAAATATCGGGACGAGATCCTTGATTCATCTATCCTGTCATATGCTTAAAGTATTGAATATGAATTCATCCTGTAGCATATCTAACCCTGGATTTCCTCTCATAAGTCGGTCATTTAATGTCTACGTGCGAATTTGCAGACGTTGACATTAATGGCAAGTTCTGGAGATTCTCATCAAGTAAATGTTTCAGTGTTAGTGTTATAAACAGCTAAGTATTTTGTACATCTCGATAGTTAGAACTATATAAGTTTCACTCGGTTTGAACAGTTCCAGTACTTTAATATATTTCGGCAGGACTTAGATGAGGTAAGAGAAATTTGCCGACGAGTGGCAGATCGTGGTTTACCTTCAGCAAGAACTCGGCAGTCCCTGAATTAATTTCAGACAAGATAGTTATCTCTGGTACCTCTTGTCGCTACACTGATTTGTAAATATATGCACGTACAATATTATTAAATACTTAAAGTCAAACCTTTTTTCTTGGAGATTATCTCACAAGGTTCAATGTTCTTTTAAACGATACAATTCGAATTGATGGAAATGCTCACACACACCAAACTAACTCGTGGATGAATTATCTTTTGTATTTTTCCCAAGAATCAATATTTAATTTATTTAATATTTTTAAAAAAAATTGATAATTTCTTCATCCCATTCCTGTTACATTTATCAATATTTTAATGAGAACTTTTTCGAAAAATTTACCAAAACGTTTATCTCAATAGTTCAAGCAACTTTACATAGCGATTTTACTAGAACTGTTTAACTTTTGGAGGAAAAAAAATTAAATGCTGATATGTATGTTACAATTTAGTAAGCCCTCGGTATCCCTCCATGCTTTAATCGTTCTTATAAAAAGTATTAATTTAATTTCAAAATGTACCCCTAATATCTTGCTCGAAATTATATACAACATACAATAAAAGAAATGGAAGTCATTCATAAATATTTCTGAAAGGAAAAGCATTTCAAATACATTGATGAATTGAAAAAAAGAAAAACTATAATTGGCGAAAACACATTTTATATTCTTAACTCTGAAAATATAATTATATTATGCTTCAATTGAGTTAAATAATCCTCTTAAAACATTAGCTATATACTTTTTTATAAATACGAGAAGGCATGATTAAATTTTATTTAATACTAAGAATAATCGAGATAGATGGATAAACTTCAATCTGAATATTAATAGACATTCATACACATAGCATTGCAAATTACCGCTATTAATATTGTTTTGCTTTGCTATAGGAAACCGCGTAGATTGAAGTAACTCGCAGTGTGGAAAAGGTAGAATTCAATCTGCTGAGTTCTACACTGACGACTTTCGGAAGATCAAGAAACTGTGGGTGAAATATATTACTCTAGATAGTATCTATGCATATGGTTGTCCTAATTATAAGTAAAAAGTAAATTTCTATCTTGATTATTTTTGATAATAATTAAGCTTAACGATACCCCTGGGTAATAATTAAAACTTTACGATATTTCGACTTTATTTCAATATTAGGTTTCCTGAAACCAAAGAAATTGACTTTAATAGCTAGAACTTACTACATTATGTTCATAAGGAACAATTAATATGTAGATTAAATTTTATCCAGATATTTTGGTTTATCTTTTGGTAATAATTATGCCTTAATTTATGCAACTTGATTGACTTTTTTGTATAATTTCAGAACACCATTTTAAAGACTAATCTCTTTTTCAGGATATTATTTGTACCTGAGTAACAAGAAAAAAAATGAAGCATAATGTTTAATAGTAATAATAAATAATAAAATTATTTTAAAATACATTGTTTCATGAAATATCACAATATTATATTTTTATAAATATATGTGAAGTATAAGAACACCAACTGTGAAATATTAATATGAAGTATCTTAGTTTAAATTGTATGCATATATACATAATTATATACTAATAAAACGCAAGATATCAACAGTAAATCACTCGTATTGAAAGTTACAAACACTGAAAAGAACAAAAAAATTCTATAGTTATGATTAAAACAAAACAACATTAGAAGTCTAATTGTTGTTAGTAAAAAATATAACATAACGACTGATATCTGTAAAAAAAGAGAATCTTGGTCAAATCTGAAAATTCTTAACGCTTTTTAATTTCACCTTTTCCAATTTCTAGTCCTCGTACAGGCAAAAGTAATACATAGAACGAAAAATATCATAATTCAAAGAATATATTACTAAATAAAAATTTTAAAAAAAAGATTTTTAAGCTGTGTTTAGGAGTCAAGACTATATGAGAGCGTTTCAAAATATACCCTAATTAATAATGCCAAATAGAAATGTGGTAACTAACTGTAGAGTCGTCCATTAATTGTTTGTCTTTTTTACAGGAATTCAATAAGTATAACGTTCTTAGTATCCCAAAAAAAATGTCACTATAAATTTTTCCGGCCAATGAAGCTTCATCGGAGCTGATTTTCCAGAAGTATCCCATTGTTTCCATTATTACTTGGTTTCTGGTGCATATACTGATGAATCCAGGTCTCATTGAAGACAACAACTCGACGCTGCAGCAATCAAATTTCGATTAGGAACCAAATCGCTGTCAAATTTAAATTCACTAATGAATTGGTGTCAAATATATTGTCCTGCCGTTTAACAGGAGGTAGCACACAATGCCGGGACCGCGGTAGCCTTGTGGTCATTCGCGGCCGGCGGTTTTCATTCAGTCGCGGGTTCGATCCTTGGTCGCCAAAGACCGGGCTGATGCACGTTAAATCTGTTCGGGGCCCAAAGTACTCCCGTTGGCTTGGTGTGGATGTTAGGAAAGGGGGTGCCAGCTCAGGTGTCGTCCTCGTCACTTGACCGTAGTTCAAAATTACGCGCCCTTGTGTTGCTTCTACTGCGACGATAATAAAAACTAAAACTTAACTAAAAAGCACTCAATGGCTGCAAAAACGAGCTTTTCCAACACATTAGTTATGTCGTCAGAAACAGGAACTTCTACATTTAAAAAGCTTTTTACATAAATGTATATTGAGACTGTACAATTTTAAGTTCCTTTTAATCAAGAATTAAAATTTTAGCTTTAAATGAACTGTTGAACAAAATATCAAATGAAACTGATGAACTGTTGATCAAAATATCAGATATCTTTAAAAGTACAGGAAATAATTATTCACTCAAAAAGCATTTTTGATCAACAGTGATTTCTTTAAAAATCAAAACTTAAAATCGGTACTAAGAAAAGTTTATAGTGTTACTAACATAATATATATTATAAATTGGACAGTAATAACGCTTCAAAATTTATCTCACAATGAGATTTGCAAATGTTTTGAGTTTTACATTATAGCAGAACATGAATCTTTCAAAAAATATTCAATAAATTAAATAATGTCTTAACTGTATTTAATAAATTAATATATAATATGATAATAATATACATCAATGAAATATATTTCATAAATTATTTTAATTGTCTTTCTAATTTCAATAAAATCTATTTTTTAACTTTCTGTAGGTTTTCATGAAGCCGTAGGCAACACCATCACATTGTCTATGCAGAATATTAAATTTTTGCAAGGAACCATCACCAAAAAAGGTCAATATTGCAAACGTATGTATTCTTATTCTTTATTATATATGTATAAATTATTTTTTTATTTGCAAACATCTACATTACCAAATCACTTATTTTAGACTTATTATTTCTAAAAAGACTTTAATATGTAATTTTATGAATGCAGAAAGACATTTTCTTTTTCTGAAATGAATTCGTAAACTGTTCAGAACTATTAAATTACATATAGGAAGAAAATGCATAAATTCTAATTGTTGAATTATGTTTATTGAAAATATTATTTTATTTTCTAATTCTTACTGTGCTGTAAAAACTTTGTTTCACCCAAATATAAATTTTAAGTTTCAGTATTGCTTAAACATTTAATACGCATTTTGTGCTTACATTTATTTTAAATTTGATTTTTAATACATTACATTTATTTTCGATTCGATTCGAGCAGTATTCGATTTTAATTTATCAAAAGATCTCTTTTAAAGCACTACTTTAAAAATGTTATGAGTGTCGGGGACTTGAAATATAGATTAATGCCACAAAATTTCTGTTCCATGTATTAGAAAAATATACAAAAACTGTCCAGAAAGTAGGAAAACTCATCCCTTGACGTTTAAAAGTACTTTTTTCCAACACAGTTGGCAACACTGGGGTCAGGATCAAACACTTCAGAATAAAATGCACCCTTGTTTGTCTCAGTCGGTCTAAAACTCTTGTTGTATTGCCTTGTTGAGATAGTGTCTCGATTCCTAACCTCACCAGCAGTATGTTGAGGAGCGTAATCCGATTTCATCTCGTGAAAGGAAACACGCCATTCCAGATCTTTAACGAAATAAATACTCTTTACGGGGATGGTGTCGTAAGACGTTCTGATATATACAAGGGATGTCGTGAGCGTATAGCTTGCAGAAAAAAAAAATTTAAAACACCGTTTCGGCCCATGAAGTAATAGCATCTATCTCTTAGATGCATAAAGGTCTCTTCATTTAAATTTTAACCGAACAATCAATACCGAGTGATACTGAAAAATCCTAAAACAATTATGCAGGGAGGTACAGAACAAAATTAGGAAAATTTGAATGAAGAGATTATATTTGTTGCGTGACAAAACACATCCCCTCTCAGTAACTTCTCAGAAGGTCTTCAACGGCCAATGATATCCAAAGTGACATCAAGTAATCGGTTGTTGTATGACAAAACGCATCCCCACTCAGTAACTTCTCAGAAGGTCTTCAACGGCCAATGATATCCAAAGTGACATCAAGTAATAGGTTGTTGCGCGACAATACGCATTCCCACTCAGTAATTTCTCAGGTTCTCAACAACCAATGAGATCCGAAGTGACATCAAGCAATAGGTCAAAAAACCAGCGGGATATTGTTTAAGATAAGTATAAGAAAGTGCGACTCTTAGCTCATGTCCGCATTATGAAGGAAGCTGCATAACAGAAAACAGCTTACTAGCTGTAAATATAAGAATTTTATAGAAAGTGATTCTAATTACTTAAAGAATTTCATAACATTAAATGTTTCTATACCTTCAACAAAATATAACGCTTTCTGCAATCAACATATCTACTGTAGTAACAAAAATGATTAAAGTTAAAATAATATAAATAATATCTACAGATTCTCAAAATATTCTCTACACCTTCCTCAAAGAATACATGCTGCTAATTAAGCCCTTAATCCAGAACAACACGACACATTTTTTAGAAGTAAAATAACTACTTTTTAATAGCTTTTTCAACAGACAATAGATGAGATAGCTGTCATTAACAATGTAACTTATTATTAAGGTGGATGATGCTGATATACATATTCCCAGAAAATATGACAATATTAAATGTTGTGCATTATTCAGTGTAATGGAATATGTTCGCGCCTTTAACTAGCATAAGCACACTACTTAACAGTGCTAAAAGAAATTTAGTTCTGATATCCTTGTAACGCCATTTCTTCGTAACTCAGCTCTTGCATCATATATCAATCTGATATTTTTTTCAAACACCACTCAATTCCACCAGAATACAAAAAAAAAAAACAAATTAAAATATTTTATTAATAATCTCCAGATGGATAAATATGGTCGCTTCTCAGAATAATCGAATCGAATCTCACTTAACTTATCAATTCTAAATTATAATTAATTCGTGAATTCTTAGTTTATCAATTGCCTCGTTTGATTAAATCCCTGCCTATAAACAGCCGATTCTTATCTTAATACTTTTAAACTCGAATTTGCTTTACTCCACAGAACTAATTAAAGTAATTCAATCCAAATTGTAAATCTCTGACACCAAGCCGTTATCCTTTCTCTCCCTTTTATTTCCATATTATTTATATATCATTATCTCTAATTCATTTCTACGTTCATCTAATTTACATAATCATGTTTCATTTTAGTTGGGAAGAGAGTGTCATTTTGTACAATTAAAATTATTATAAATTCTCCAAGGTTAATGATGAGAAAATCGTAAATCTACCAACCTTACATCCTTGCGTGAATGGATGATTGATGAAATGATTTCAAAGAATGATTTTTAAAAATTTGCTTTGTGTTACTAAATCGTACAATTAGAGAAAGCCTTTGGACAAACAGTAAATTAAACAGTCTTTACTTTTAGAAACATGAGAGACCCCAAAAGCTAAAAAATATTGAGGCTATTTGATCATAAAGATAATTATTTGAATTATTTGTACAATAGTCACTCTCTAAAATCCGTTTTTTAAGGCACCAGACATGCGAGATTAGCGATTTCGCTAGATTTTCGGGTGTCAATATAATTTATTGTAAGCGAGTTGTCAATGATAAATATACATAATTGTTAAAAAAATTAAAATTTATATTTATTGCTTTTATGCACAGATTGAACTTGTGTTGATGATATAAATATTTGACAGAGCATTCCGCCTCTCATTCTAACAAACACGGATGGTCGTGGTTGTCTAGTGATCATGATCACAGCCATGTAGTCACTGGTTTACGTCGAGTCGTGGGTTCGAACCCTGATGTCCCTAAAGACCCGCTGTGTAAATGCAGCTAATGCACATTAAATATGTCGCGGCTCAATGTCCTACCTATGGACAAGTGTAAAAGATTATGGGGAAGGTGCCAGCCCAGGTATCGTCTCTTGTGCGTGTTGCTTCCCAGTGCGACGTTAATAAGCAATCACAATCATTCACTAGCAAATACAAAGTCAAATCCTTACATTGGAAATTAATTTTTCTTGAATATTCTTGTATTGAAAAAAAACACAGCATAAAAGAAATATTAATGTAGTGCAAGTATAGTTAAAGCAAATTGTGTGCGACACGTTACTCCAGTAACAGGCTTATGCTCGTTTTATTAGCACTTAAAACATCTTCAGGTGGCTTTGAGAACTCTTTATTGTGCATTATAAGTTATGTATACATTTGCAATAATTAATAAACCTGATATATAGGGCATGAGTTATGAAATGTAACAACTCTTCTCGTTACTTTCTTAATTTGATCTAATTTATTTAATGTTACTTAATTTTATTACCATGAATGAAACACTTGTGTTATTAATTATTCTAAATAAATGTTTATTTGGCTAATTACATATATATATATAATTCAAATGATTTAATTCCCATGAGGATTTAGTGTTGGAAATTTTATACAACCAACCAATCGAATGATTTAATGAAGATGTGAAATTTTAGTAAAAATTTCTCCCTGTGTTTATTTAAATATGATTTAACAGGGTGAGCCCCTCACTGGTTGCTCATATCTGATATGTGGGAACAATTTTTACTTTTTTTGAAATTTTGTTTAAACTGTTTTTTATAATTATTCTATTGTTTGCATATGCATATTTGTTTTACTTTAGGTGGAATTTTTTTTTATTTTCCTTATTTATTTATTTGTACTTTCGGGGAGGGGAAGGGATGATTATAAATAGAAAAACAATGAATCTTCATTGTCATATTCAAGGTTTGATGTATCCTGGTCACAAAAAACTGGCTAGAATATGCAAACCTTACTTAAAATGTATCTTGATGGGAGGATTTGGTGCTAAATAACAGATACGAAATGTTAACCAGAGGTCATCCGGGCAGAATGAAAAAAACTGAAAATGACCACTAGTCGTTAAATGGCACACCACATGTTAACCCCCCCCCCCGATGCTATTTGTGTTAAATTAAAAATAATGAAAAGAGTTAAATTTCCTCAGTTCCTTTTTGAGCAATATTCTTAGAAATTTCACACATGTGCATTTTTAAATATTTTTCAAAATAATTAAACACACAAAAGTGATGATTTTAACTATACATCGTACAATATTTTCTTTAAAATTATTATGGATTTCAAATAAAATTTAAATGGAAAAAAACATTTTGAATGGGGAAAATTTATGATTTTAATAAAAACAAAAAGGCACATTAGGACATACAAAATCCTTTTTCACAAAAAGACGCCTGATAATCGAAAAATAATATCATTTAAAAAAAAAATTTCTTTGCAAGGATAGATTACAGTTTATAGTATTTAGTTTTTTCCCAAGTAAACATATTTTTAGTAATTTTGACTTTTTCTTCGGTAATTATTTTTAATTGACTGTAATTCATTAATTTGATTCTCAAATGAAGTACCCGATACTAATAATGTTTAACTTTATTTTGTTTAAATATAATGGTTAAGGAGTTATTAAGAAGCTAAATTCCCACACACACATTCTCAAAAGAAGTATTAAGAATTACAAATAAATTAGTTACATAATTAATTGAATAATTTAATTAATTGAATAATTTATTAATTTTTTTCTTTTGAAAAGTTAAAATAAAAGTAATCATCTGTTTGAGGTATACAGACTATTTTCCCGATTTATTCGAAAACGAAATGAAATTAGCAGATAGACTTTTCCAATTATTTTTATATCACATCATAACCATTGCTGATATCTTAAATTTTGTAGGAAATAGTATATATAATTCAAAACATTAATCAATCATCTCGATTGAGTCACAAATGTCGTCTGAATATTTAGACACAAATGGCAGAAATATCACTTAAATATTTAGACACTTCAGCTCTCAACAAATTCTCATAACAAGTTAAGAATTTAACGCGATCTTCCTGGAGAAAATATAATAATACTTTCTTAAAATCTTAATACGATTATACAGGGATATTTAGATGTCAAATAGGATTTAGTTAGTTATCTTCTCCTGATCTGTATGAGGCGCATGAAATTCCAGTCAAAGTCTTTATTTCCAGATTACATGCCTTTCTTTAATTTCTGAGCATTCATTTTTAAAATGAAATTAAAATGTTCTACAAAAGTACCAAATTTAACTTTTGTGTTATTTGATATAAATGTAAGAGAGAGAGTTCTAAAAATGTACATAAACCGTACTTTTTTTTTTCAGTATCTTCGATCAATTTCCTCATGTATATGGCTCTAGAGTGGGCAGTAGGACCTTTCTACGCTTATATCGTCGATCTTTGGCGGAATGAAGTGTATTCAGGAGCCATTAAGGAAAATGAATTTAACACGAAGTATTGGGAGTACAGGTAAGCCACTTGTTAATAAAATATAAAATTTTGAAAGTTTTTTTTTTTTTTTGAAAAATAAATAAATACGTGAAAGTATCTTTGTAGTTCGCGGATTTTAATCAAAGGTAGGGTCTTTCAGGGTAAAAAGTCCAAGTTAATATTAAAATTATTTTATATTATGATATACTTTTATATGATAATTTTGTTTTTAAATGAGGTTTGACGGGATCCTGTTAAATGTCTATATGTCAGCTTAAATCTTATTCTTACTATAAGATCTACATTTCGCTTAAGAACAGACTAAGTAAATAAAATAATCAATTCTATTTAGAATATATGCTTATTAACTCCTCTAATAAGAGAAGGAAGCTGCTCTCAAACAGTTTATTTCCTTTATCCGTGAGATCTAACGAGTTCTATAACCCATGAAAGAATCAGCATACCGGAATATGAGACACATCATATCATGTAATTGCTCCAACAGCATTGAGTCCTTATCTCATCTAATACGCTATGTACACATGAATACTTCAACGCTCATCACTCTCTCCTTATTACCATAAGATTTATTAACTTCTATTCAATTCTCTGTTGTTTTTACACACATTTATTATGTATATATACTTCACCTCGAAAATTTACTTAATTTGTATCACATTCAGTTTGAGTGGTAAGAAGGTGGGGTTTTAAATTTGAAATTAAAAAGAAACTCCAGCTGTTAATTGAAGGAAAAATATCTCGAATAGCCTATATTACTGGTTTCTATTGAAACTTTTGATGAGTTGAAATAAAAATTCATTTGAAAAATTAAGTAGTTTTTAATCTAAAGATTTTATATCTTGATTTATATTTATATCAAATCAAAAGGAAAGACAAAAAGTATTGTATTAAAATCAGAGTTTTAAAGAAATTGAGAAATATCACCTTATTTTTATCATATTATTTCTATAATCGCTTAAATTATTTTCTTCTCTGAATTAGATTTTTCTTCTTAGTAAGCTTATGTTCATAAAACAACTAATTGATTTTACATTTTCGTGAATTCTCTTTTATAATACATAGAGTTTCATAATACATAGATTTTCATAAGTTTAGAAATTTTTATTTTAAACTTAAATTTGATTATTTTTTCATAGACCGTAATTTAGTTAATTGCATAGATTATATTCAATGATGACATCATTGGTAGAGGTATTTGGAAAGTTAAGTAAGCCATGAAACAAGATTTGTTCTTTTAAATTTATATGAGAGGATATAAATTATCATAGGAAAAGCGTATATGAATAAATATTTAAAAAACTGCTGACTTTGCTATTTTCATTTTAACATGCGTTAAAATATTTCCTTAATTTTTATTTTTATGAATGAATATTAATTAATGTAAAGTAAGCTTACTTAAAAGTTCCAGGCTCAAGAGAGAAAAAATAGTATTAGGAAAAGGAAATATCTTCTACAAATTCTTAAGGCAATTTTACTTTCACAAGCGAAACAGTGCATGTACATTCTAAAGTACAAAATCGTTTCTAATGCTAACAACTAAAAGAACAAAGACAGATAATTGTGAAATAAAAACCAATTATTAAATTAAATATTAAAATATGATCAAATTATAAGTTATTTAAGTACATAATAAAACTATGCACGGATATTAAAAAAGAAGATGATGAAACATTAAATTAATATATCTTAACAAAGTAAATATACCTTACACATAGCAAACTAAATGTTGCACGTCAATGTTCAGATGATATTCAAAATGCTTCAGATTTATTTGCCTCCATTCGAACAAACTCAGGGATATGAAAACTGAATATTCCATCAGGACAAAGCTTAGATTCTCTCCTCTACATCAACTAAAACTTGGTTTATACAGAATCAAATTACCGATATAGATTGGTCAGCTGTTAACTTGGATGTTAACACATTGTAAAATATTTGGAGATATTAGCATGAAATGTGATTGTTCATGGACGCCCATTTTTAATCCTGTTGATATTAAAACAAAAAACAGACTAGAGTGGTTCTCTTTGAAATTGGTTTGCTGCAAAAACTGCTCTTTGATCAAAGCTTCTCTAATAGGGTATTGATATTAATTAAAAACAACCGTTTCTCAGATTTGAGCTATACGGATAAAATTCTGTATGTTAATATACGGCTAAAACTCTGTTCATAAATTTTTGGGCCAGTGTATTTTTTGTTTCAATTTTTTCAATGAAAAATCTTTAACTGTACATGATGTATCAAAATTTTAATCAATTGCTCTTGTAAGTTTTCTATGCCGATTATTTTTCTTCTGTTATTTAACGCTTAATCATACTATATATCCGAAAGTATCGCCTGCACATTTATTCATGCGAATCGCTATATAATTACATTGTGGTTATTTTGAATAATGAACGAAGTACATGGTAAGTAATTTGATATTTTACATTTCATTTCTGACAACTGTATTTATGGATAAAAGGAAAAAAAAAATTTATTTGTCATTCCACAAATATATCTTCTTTTCAAAAGTTAAATTGTATGTTTACCTAAAATATGTAATTGAAAAAACAACATTTGGTTTGAAAAGTTTAATCTGAGAAAATTAAATGTAGCAACACGCCATTGGCGGCTATGCAGGAGAGGTTGTGTTCCATCTCATGCTCCTAGTCAGTGAGGTAACAGCATATCATGTCAATGATTCGGAGGAAGATTTAAAATTAGATATTATTAAGGTATTTGTTGATCATTTAATATTGGGATCAGGATTACAATTTGAAATGTCTTGTAATGTAAATATTGTAAAATGAATGATGATGAATAAGTTTGGTTAACAAATTATTAGGAGTTTGCTTTCCCATTTCAAAAGATTTTTAAGACGTTCACACAGGAGCGTACCCCGGTGGCTTGCACTTGAATGTTCACCAGGGGGTGAGGGCCACGAACTATTTAGTCTGACTTGTATCAAGAAAATCTTTTCATATAGTTGAAAATTGAAGTAATGGAAACTTAAAGTATATATTAACTGAAAATGATGATTTATTCGTTACGCAATTCAAAATTATAAACATAACTTATAATCGAAAATATAAACATTACAATTCAAGTTAAAATTAAATACAATTTGTGTTCGTTTTATCAACAAAGTTTTCGATTGGTATATATGAATATAATATTAACAAGCCAATAGTGATAAAAAAAAATCGTCAATGATTATCATTCCAGTGAAATTTCATCATTCACACTTAATTTCGTTGATATCCGATAAAGCAAAGCTCTCTAAAACCAGCCGCCTATATAACACTAGGTTTACCATGAGTTGGCATACACCTATTTCTACGAAAGGGGTGAAAATGACCCCTTTCGGTATTTAATTATAAAAAATATAGATTGACTTATCTATTATAAAGTTAAAGTAGAAAAACCTAACATTAATAAAATTACATCAGTTGTAATAATTATTTTTCATTATTCTTTTTTATTTCTGATATTAAAGCAAAACATTTTTAACAGATTACAATCTTTTTCTTCGTACATATTCCACAAACATATTTTTTTGCAAATGCCACAGATAACTTGCGTTTCAATGTTATTGCAAAGAGCTATTTGGTTTTTTTCTTGGTTTGGAACTGTCAACTGCAGCCACCACCACCACATTCAAATTTTCTGATTCGGATGAATCTTTGTATACAGAAGCGAGTTCTTCTACCTTCTGGAACAAATAATCCTTCCTAGATATATTTTCACCGGTGGTTTCTTTATATAATATCTACGAATTAATCCCATCCAAATCTAGGATATTGAAAAAGACTTGTAGAGTACATCTTTCAGATGACGATTAGACGGTATATTATCGAGCCATTTGGTCTGTCATGTCAAGTTCGTACCTGGTATTATTATAATATGCCATTGATTAGGGTAATTTTTTTTTTCCATTTTTGTCAATTTTGATGCAATTATGTTTTGAACTAAGATTAAGTCTTCTTGCTTCTTATATACACACATTTTACTAACACATACTTATTTTTACATTTATATCTATATTTTTGTGCTTCCGTATCAAGCCGTTACATACTTAAATATAAATGTGTGTATTCTTGACAATATTTATTTGAATGATCAAAATGATTCATCCCTTCAGTAAAAGTAGGTATACTGTATACATTCCTTCAAAACTAAAAAAAAAAAGATGTGTTATTACATTTCTTATAGCTGTAAATTACATTTAATTTAAATATTATCCTAAAATACGGTAGTAATTTTCTTGAAAATTAACGAAACATTTTCTCAAAAAGTTCAAAATGGCTTCATGGTAAACTTAGTGTTAAGATAAACGTATATTGCAATGCGTACGTGAACGTCTTTATGTATTTGTCAATTATAACGGTTAAGATTGAAAACGAAATATTTTTGACATTTCCAAATATTGAACATAAAGTATCTTATATATACTTAATTTAAGCATAAAAGTTAAAGTGCTAGAAACTGTGCTTTATATCTATTGAACTAACAATGACATATTACACATACAGATGTTTCTGCATAATATTTGTAATTATAAATATCTATTTTACTATTTTGTGCAACATAATTTGTTTTGAGCAAATAATTCTTCACAGATTAAAGTATCAAGGTGTTTGTCCCCCTGTCAAGAGATCAGAGGCTAATTTCGATATTGGATCTAAATATCACATTTCAGCTGGTGTAGAATATTGGAGGTAAGTTAAACGTTTTTATTCCTTCTGTTCCATCATTTGAAACTATTCATCTATAATTCATCTAATATACAAACTAAATTAATTAATTATAATCTAATTGACTAAAATTCCTCTAAAAGTATTATTTGAGGACTCGCTGTAACTGAATGATTGCGTTTTATAAGCACAAGATCTTTAAATTCAGTTGCATAATTATCCTTTTTAAGTAAGATTTCATAGATATTATTATTAATATTATCGACAAGAAAGTGTATTAATGCAGTATTAATATTCCTATTATATATACAGATGCTGCATTTATATCTTTCTCCTATAACTTGCTTCAGAGTTTAATGCATTTTAATAATATGTTTTGTAATCAAAAATTAAGGTACTATTTTCACCCCGACACGTAATTATAATTCCACACAGAATCATATAGAGGAATCTATAGATATAAACCTTTGTTGAATATTCGTAAATGAATTTCATATTTTGATATTTTATCCCTCAATTTAAAAAACATATATTTATTTCAGAACAGAAGCATTTAAAATTTTCTTTCTTTTGAATTTCTTAGCATAAGGAATTTTGAAAGATTTTGTTACATTGTGAATAACACCTATTTTTAGCTGATGAGATACTTGCGCGAGCTTGTAACACTTGTACCAAATACTTTAATGGATTATATGTTTTACTTAAGTTATAAAAGTAAATGTAATTTTAAATTGTTGAATTGTACAAGTATTTTCCTTCTTACTTAACTCCATGACACTATTAAAGTCTAATTAAAAAGTCAATAAATTCAAACTTGTAATGAAGGAACGCAAAAGAAAGATAAAGTAATTTATTTATGACTGAATAATAATAGATAAGATTGCTCTATCTCGAATCTCTCTTAACTCTTTGATCCTAGATTATGATTTCAAACTAAGTCTTAACATATTGAATCATTGTTTTGATTCCAACAATTTGCAATAACGACTGATTTACATGAGACTAAGAATCTTCTGAATCCAAAAGATGAAAAACAGTATTTCAATCATATTTATTAATAACTATCAGAATCTCCTCCTCCCTTCATTTTTCATTTAATACTATTTCATTTACACATAACTATTTCTAAATCACTCCAATTTATTACTATTTTCATTTAATTTACCTAATCACGTTTAATTTTTTTAGGAAGAAATTGTAATTTTATGCAATTCAATTTACTGTAAAGTTCCTGAGATTAATGAAGAGAACATTGCTAATAATTGAAAGACACATAGCTTTATTTCATTTATCAGCTCTATATTTTAAAATGTCGAACTCATGCTGTGAAATAAAAGTATTTATACTTGAATAAGTTTCAAGGGGCTTAAAGTCCTCTTATACTTATTTTGATATTTAATAAAGCAAGTTTAATTTTTAGTGCCCTTCATAATAATTTTTTTTACGCATATACTTCTGTTGTATATTTACCTTATATGTTGTAGGTATTTTGTAGCCAATATCCTGCAATTCCAAATACACGAAACTCTCTGTAAAGAAACGAAAAAAGAAGAACCAATTCACATGTGTACCATTTTCGGGAATAAGAAAGCTGGAAAAAA
>BMAW01006735.1:0-31782 GCA_019974015.1 Nephila pilipes
AAATAGTCCGTTCTCTTCTCCCATCGTTTTAGTAAAATAAAAGAATGGTGATTACAGACTATGCATTGATTATAGGCGTTTAAATAGAAAAATCATTAAAGGCTCGTTCCCTATTGCTTTGATGGATGATATTCTTGATAAATTGATAGATTCGAACGTATTTATTACACTTGGATGTCGAAAATGCTTTTTTTCATTGTGATGTACATCCAGATAGTACTAAATACACTGCATTTATGACACATAATTGTGTTTACGAATTCTTAAAGGTACCTTTCGGTCTTTCCCCGAGCCCTAGTGTATTTCAAAGGTATATTTATGCAGTTTTTAAAGATTAAATAAAGGGTAAAACCTTAATATGTACATGGACGACCTGCTCATATCGGAAAAAGACGAAGTTTTACATAACTTACAGTGTGTGCTCTATGTGGCTTCAGAATACGGCCTTAAATTTCAGTTTAAGAAATGTCAATTCCTTAAACGTGAAATTGATTTCCTAGAGCATCATATTAAAAATTGTCAGTTATACCCTTCCCCTATCAAAACCAAAGCAGTTGTCAATTTTCCAGAACCTCAATGCACCAAAGACGTTCAGAGTTTCTTGGGACTTTGTGGTTATTTTCGGAAATTCATACCACACTTTTCATCAATAGCAAGATCTCTTAATGATCTCCTAAAATACAACTAGTCTTTCAGATTTGAAGACAAAGAGCGCAATTGTTTCAATCACTTAAAACCACTTTTATGCCGAGAACCAGTGTTAACAATTTACAATCCCAACAGTGAACCCGAAATACATACAGACGCTAGTGCAGTCGGGCTAGCAATTTTTTTATTACAAAAAATTGCCATGGACTCTAAATGACTTCCTGTTTGTTACATGAGCCGTAAAACTAATGACACAGAAAGACGTTACTCCAGTTACGAGTTGGAAGTTATGGCGGTGATAGAAGCAGTAAAAAAATTCCGCGTCTACATTTTAGGGAAACATTTTAAAATTGTTACAGATTGAAATGCTTTTAAAATGACAATGACGAAAAAAGAAGTTTCAGCTAAGATAGCTAGATGGGCACTACACCTCCAGGATTACGATTACGAAGTTGTACATAGATCCGGTAACCAGATGCAACATGGTGACGCATTGAGCCGACATTCTGTCCTCTTTACAAGTAGGGCCCGAAATACTCTCACAAAACGAATAGCTACATCGCAGGATAATGACGAACACATAAAATCCATTAAGTCCATGGTAGAAATGGTGAAAACTCCGATTTTTTATTGAAGGAAGATATTTTGTATAAGTATGAACAAAGACGAGAATTGTTTGTCGTACCTCAACTTATGGAAGTAGATATTATTCGAGATGTTCACCAACGGGGGCATTTTGATTTAGCAAAAACAGAGGAAATTATGAAATGCGACTTTTATATTCTCCACTTAAGAGGAAAAGTTGATACTGTAATTGCAAACTGCATACATTGTATTTTAATAAAGAAAAAACGTGGCAAAAAAAGGACAATTGAAGAAGGCCCATCTCTATTCCGAACGATGATGGGCCTCTCAATACTTACCATATCGATTTTGTTGGACCCCTAGCTTCCACCAATAAAAATTACAACCATATTTTCACAGTTGTAGATGCTTTCACTAAATTCGCTTGGTTTTATCCAGTGAAATCCACATCAGCAACAGACTCTATGTTAGCTAATTGATGCTACAACAAAGTGTTTTTGATAATTCTTCCCGAATCATTACTGATCGCGGATCTGCATTCACCTCAAAGGAATTTTGTGACTATTGTGCAAAAGAAGGTATCGATCATTTTGCAATCGCTACTGGAATTCCTCGTGGCAATGGCCATATAGAACGGATACACGGAACTTTACACTCTGTATTAGCTAAGCTGTCGCTAGAAGACCCGAAATAGTGGTACACATACATAGCAGATGTATAACGTATCACCAACAGTACTACCTTAAGAAGTTCAAAATATACACCTTTTGAACTGATGGTTGGAGTTAAGATGAGGAATGCAGAAGAATTTACAATTTAAGAGCTATTAGAAGAAGAACACTTGAACTTTATAATGGAAGATAGACAAAAAATTCACAGTGATGCGAAAAATTACATATTAAAGATCCAACAGGAAAATGAAATCAGTTTAATAAAAAGCGTAAAACCGCGCGTACCTATGCCCTAAATGACATGGTAGCGATTCACCGAACACAGTTTACTTCATTTTTTTTGTGTTTGTGTGTTTTTTTCGTTTTCCTTCTCTTGTTTTTTCTTTTAATTACGTATATCCTGATGTATCTGTTTATGATGTCTATCAAGCGCATTGCGAGGTCGCAATAAAGGCCAGAATGATCGAGACAGTGGCATCTAAGAGCTACCGATCTACCATCCCGGAGGACAGCCATGATGTTTCCAGAGCGCCTCCTAGCGCTTCGAGAGAGATTCGGAGTAGTTAGAAGAGACGTAGACGGAGAAGGAGCGAGAAGCAGAACAAGACGGTTCAGGAAATTGAGCTGGACGTTATATTGTGTTGGACGTTAAATCAATGATTACGCGAGTTTAATCCATTTGTTTTGTGTTTTAATGTTCTGCCCTACGTCGGCAAATAAACTGTGCGTGTGTTAATAAGCAATAGTTACTTTAAATCTTTACACACCACACACACATATATATATACATATAAATATATATACAGACAAACGATTTCATTATATACCAAGGAATATAGAAAAAAAGGGAAAAAATGGAGAAAATAATTTTGGATATTTAAAAGGATTAATCAAAGTTACTTGAGAAGTCATATGGTTATAACAACAACACACACTCACGTGTGAGTAAAACTATTACATTTTGTACTTATTAACATTTGAACTTTAAAATATGTTTTAGTTCAGTCGTGGCACAATGAAGACATTTAAATACTTAAAATTATGAATTTATTAATCTTATTAGAGAAGAGAAGGGGATACATTGGTATGGGATACATTAACTCAATGCCCTTTATGTGTCAACGTTTGACGTATTTTTTAGCTTCCGCAAAATGTACTCACATTTCTTCACGTATACTCAGATGAAATAAAAGGTTATTCTGACAGGGATTCTTTTATTACAGTCTTTTAAAAGTGTTAATTTGTTTTATAATCACTCCATACATTAATCTCTAGAATACGGAACCAAAAGTATAAGACAAAAAATATAAAATACCAATATAAAATATACTGGACTTTGAAATAGTCCCCGATGAAGTCATTTTGTTTATTATACTTCTACATTTGTCCAATATTGTTGAAAATTAACGCATAAGTAAAAATAGTTCCAAATGTGCCGAAAATGAAATTTCTCCTTATAGGCACAATATTCCAAACCGACATATATAAATCTTTCTTTATACTTATAAATTGATGCCAATATTTATGAGAAAGTCTTTTACATTTTTTGTCTATCAATTGGGAAATTTCAGAAATAAGTGCAGCATGAATACTTACGAGAGCGAAACACAAACCAGAATTTAACAAATGCAAAGTAATTAACAAAGTGATATCTGATTTCATTCGAAAAATGTATGAAATGGAAACATATATACTATTTGCTACATAAATAGTGATACAGAGTACAAAAAAGGAAAGTTGATTGTCAATAAAATCTACAACATATTCAAGAGTCAAATAGGACTGCGTCAGGTAGTCGTAATTTATTTCAGGGCGATCATCCATCATGTTTAAGAAATTGTGAATAGCTCTTCTTACCTGAGAACACACTATAAAATAAAATAGTGAAAATATATTCATCGGCATGATAATAAATATTAAAAAACACATCCCATATAATAAATGAGACAGTTTTTCCAGAAACTGGTTTTGAATCATGCTGGAGAAATATCTTTTTTCTGCTTGAGGAGGCGAATGTACATTGCAAGTGAGTATTAAAATAAAAATTAAAGAATATAAAATAAACCAAACATATACATATTTTTCGGCATTCTGTTCTTTTTTCAGTCTAATAGAACGTAAAATACGGATAATTTTTTGTAGATGATTCCATTTTATTCCCAACTGAATGCGCATGATACATGAAATGCCAATTGCGATCATTGTAACTATTTGTTGAGATATCCGAAGTTTAGAGCGACGAAGAACATACACATTGAAGTAGTAATGAAAAATGGTGATCGAAAAATTAAATACTAAATTAATAATCCATAGAATACTGACTATAAAGCTTCTTTTCAGAGAATGCGGAACACTAATGATTGCACATAATCGAAATAAAATAAAAATGAGTTTTAAATACGAATTTCGTTTTTCGGCGTTATTTTTCATTTCAAACGGATATGTGAGCAATTCAAGGAGTATCTTTGATTTCGAATAAAGGGTAAGCGTCTTATATAAAGGTATTTGTAAATGTCAAAGAAAGATTTAAAAGGAATTAGGTGATTTGATCCTGAATTTGAAAATGTATATTTTAATCAGTAGATATATCTATAATAAAATCACACATTTATGACGATATTGTTCTCACCGACACTTACTATAACACCATGTACTGCAATTAACAGGAGATATGAAGATGGTTTTTTTAAACGTATTCTGAGAAGGAAAAACTGCTTTAAAATGGATAATAACAAGACAGGGGGAAAAAAGCACGCATTTTCTCTCTATTCCAACTGAGTGTATTTCAAGCAAAACTGCGTTTTTATGTATCACGTTTTCATTTGAAAATATATAGCTCATTATAAATCTCAATTGATGCAACAAAATCTTAATTATTCTTTTGTATTTTAACCCATTACTTTATTTGTTTGTAAAATGAGTGATTAGAAAACAGAAAATATATATCTAAAAAAATATTGATTAAAAGTAAAAGTTTCAGTTATATGTAAATTAACAGAAATTAACTAAATATATTATTCATAATAAATACAAATAATACCTTTTGAAATGAAGTTTATAGATATGAAATAATATGAAATATACATAAAATGAAAAGTATAATCTGAATATTACACATTTCCAATCCATTAAAGTATCGTTAAAAATAACAATAGCGATGAAAACCTTTAAATTGTTTTGTTTGTTAATTCAGTTTCAATTTTCTTTAGGTAATGGAGATTTAAAAGGGAAAGAAAACCTATTTTCTCTAAAATGTGCTTTGTTGAAATCTGAAGATTTTATTATGGATATAGTTTAATTCATCGATATTGTTGTGTTTAATTTAATGAAATGGGTTTGAACCTACTTATATATTTTGAAATGATTTCTCTTTCGAAAATATCGGAGAAATGAAAATAGATATTTAATATTTCTCTTTTTTTATTCTCTGAGAGGTTAATGTGAGTAAGAAGTTTGCGTTTTAAAATTAGTATTGTCAGTTACGAGGGACGTTCAATAAGCTCTTAGAAGTTCGTAGAAATGGTGCTCGGAGCATCAGAAATGGTTTGTTTCTAGTAACTTCCTGACTCACGAGACAGAAGTCATGTAGAAAAGAATTGGTTATTATTATACTCGTCTGATTTTTTCATATATCTTATGAAAGCAAAGTATTCCCAAACAACATTGAATTCTTACTGGAAATGAAGAATAAAATTTATCTTTAAAAGTTGAGAATTAAATGAAAAAGCATAAGAATCAAATTATAAAAAGAACAGAATGTAAAACAATTCTAAGAAAAAAATTTACGTATGTTTACTTTATTTTGCGATTGCATAAAGTTTTAACATTAGACTCGGTCTTCTATTGTATGAGAAGGGAAACATTATAGATTTTTGCAAATATTTTTTGCATGAAAAATTATGTTGATTACGTGTACCGTTATATATATATACTCCCAATAATCTTTTTCTTACAATATTAATTCATGATCACATAAATTCAGTAATAGTTCTAGATGTATACATTTATAATTAACCACAATTCTGGATTAAAATAACTCATTTATAAGAAATAACATTCAAATTAGTGTTTTTGACCAAACTTGAGAGAAGTATAATAGATAACCAATAAATGAATAAATTAAGTCCTTGGAATTTAAGATAGAAATAAACACATTCGCCACTGAAATAGAACTGCTCAAAATTGTCTATTATACTTAAGCTATCATAATTTACACTATAGAAGTAAAATAAATTCAATTTCTGGCCGTTTAGTTGAATGGGTGGTAAAAATGTTTCATTCAAGAAATAAAAAAGAAAACCAAAAATGATTACCTTCTGAATTCACTCGAATTTTTAGAATGGTTTTAATTCATTCCACAACAATTTAGGGCGTTATATAGATTTCATGCCGATATTAAGTTTTTTTATTGATTTCCTTAAATATTTCAACATTAAACTTTTGCGGAGACAGATGAAAATCAGCATTTCCTATCAATCAGATAGGTATGGAGATCAGTTCATCCATTTTAAAAGTTACATTTGTACATAAATCTTCCCATTCAAGCACATACGCACAAACACTTATTCAGAATATCGATTCTTCTAATAATGTTCGTAACAGACAGCATTTCCTATCAATCGTGTACGTGTCAACGCGTATTTGTAAATGTCTCTTGATCAAATTGAGTGAAAAAATTTTAAACCATATGTTAAGAAAGAAATCTGTGTTACTTCGATAAAAAATATGCATTTATTTAAAGCAATTCTCTCCCATGAAGAAGGAAAACAGTACAAATGTACAAAACTAATTTTCCATACTCTTTAATGATTTTAATACACTTTCATTTTTTTTTGTTTTTGTTTTATATAGATCCAATAATCACATAGTAAGCCGAGTACAGAAACCTTTTTATACGCTCATGAACTACAGACCGATCTCTGTTAGGCTCTTCGTTTGCACAACTTCTGCTCAGTTAATGCACGTGTTTATTTTGCTTTTGTTGTGAAGTCTAAATGTGATATGCTACGACTGTAAAGATGCTGAAATCTGTCAATAAACTGCTATTTCAACAATTACTCCATCCAAAATTGAAAGGAATTTGTAAATTTATTTATATATATATTCTAACATTAATACCCTTGAACCAATTTCATGCTTTGAGGTGAAATCTTTATGAATAAAAGATTTCTATGAGTTTTCTAACTGAAATATTTCTTATTTCTATTTCACAATCTACGATAGAATGTTTCTTCTTTCAATTTCATAAATTATATGTTCGTGAACATAATCACTAGTCTAGAGAGGACACAAAATTTACTTGAAGTTAATCCTTTCAAGCAAGCTTGTATATATTATATGCATATTGCTAAAATAGTATTTTCTTCTATTTATAACGGAAAAGATCCGAGGTACGAGATGTGAAAATTAAGGAAAAAAACAGAAATTGATTATTTCCTTATTTTTTTGATATATTGATGGTATGTAACCATGAGCAGAAATAAATAATTAAACAAAGTGTTATCGGATATCATTAAATGATTACATCCTCATGGTAATGTACTTAGTTGAAAATGGCTTAAAAAAGTAAATAGTTTTACAGAAATAATCAAGTATAAAGCTAACTATAACATAACATTAAAGATCTAGGTCAGCATTTTATTAAAAATAAGAAAAAGATCAATATATAGAAGGGTGGGAGGAAACTTATTAATAAAACTGAAATAACACACTTTATAAACGAGCTATTTTCTGAAATTGAATTCTTTTCTATAACTTGTTAATTTTTCAGCACAATTAACTTTTTTTATGTTGATGTTTGAAAGCAATTTCTGATCTAGATTTCCTGATTGTACAGAATTCAAACTACGTACAATATTGTTTTTCTTTTGTTCCAAAAGAAAAACTTCTTTGAACTCTGTCAATGTAATGTACAGTCAAGATTCCTATAACGCGATTAAATCGTGCAGTGGTATATGGAAACCGTGTTATAAGAAACGCAGAATTAATACAAATTAAATGATATAGTGCCATACTATATAGAATTTCAGAAATAAATGAACTGCACATAAATCAGACCATATGCAGCAACTTTCCTCATTCTCCCCTCCCCCCTCATTTCTCTTTAATGTGTGAATTGTAGTTTCATTTCTATATAGTGACTTCATAACAGAGTATATATTTTGTCCATATATACTCTGTTGTTGGATACTATATTTTTCAGATTACTTTATAAACCATCTTGTTGACATATTTGGTTCATTAAAGGGATTTAAATCTTTACAAATGTGTCAAACAGAACGGAATAAGTACAGATGATACCTAAAGTGCCAATTACAAAACTTATTCGAATAGGCACGATTTTCCAAAACGTGAAAAAAATCTCTTGCCTACAACAACAACATTTGAAAGAATATTTTTCAGATAATTGCGTGAAAATATGTTCTGATTCTTTAGAAACAAGCGAAGCAGAATTAGTCGCAATAAAGAAGCACACATTTGAGTTCATCAAATTGCTCATCATTAGAAATGAAAGTGAACTGTTTGACTGCAGAATGAAGGAAATAGAGAAGTATATGCAGCTGGCTAAGTAAATTATCAGGCAAAACATGAAAAAGGAAAGCTGATTGTCTGTGAAATTTGTGATTTTTCTAACTCTCATATAAGAATGTCAAATTACCTAGCATTTCATACTTGGTTGCTCATTCATCTTTCTTGATATCTTTTGCAAGGCATAGCGTATTTGACAAGCATACCATACAGTAGAATAAAGAACACGTATTAATTGGCAGAACCAAATATATCACAAGATATATTGAATGCAATAAAATGAGAGGGTTTTCTGGAATGTGTTTCATAATTACATTTCGGGAAAAAGTTGGTAATCTTCTGGAGATGAAAACAGGGAACCAAAATGTGCTGAAGTTATAAAGAGAATAGATGATAATATATAAATATATAATTATAAATATATAATTTCAATATACGTTGTTTTCCATCATAATTGGAATGTAAGATCTCAGCAATGTTCCGTATGCTATTCCAATCTATACCCATATTGTAGCGCAATAGAAAAACAGATGAAACTGTAATTGACAGAATAATTTTCCTCAAAAATGATATGGAATATTGGTCATTTAAATTACATATTTCCATGTACATGTGAAAAGCGGTAATAAAGGCATTGAAGATTATATTCGTTAACCAAATAGAACGTTTTTTAAAATAGTTTTCGGATGTTTCTGGTACACTGATAATTGCGCTTAGGCGAAATAATATAAGTATTCCTTTATAAAAATTGTTGATTTCTTTACATGGGAATTTCATATTAAATGAATTCCACCATTTACTAATATTGCAAGATTTCTTGATTTTATCTTAAACAACATGTCGCATTAGATAAAAAATCCTTCCATCGTACTATTAGATTCCATTAGATAAAAAATCCTTATAAAGAAAACCATCCATTCTTTCCTTTTAATTCGAACAGGTTTGTAAATTTTTATATAGTTTTTAATCATTCTTCCTACTCTTTTATTTGATGGCAGAATAACAAAAATATCTCAGTTTTTGAGTTTTTACCAATTTTATGAACGTGATGTCTGCAGACAGTGAATGATTTAACACACACACAAGTTGTTTATGTATTCCAATAGGCGGTTAATCAATTATCGAAAGCGTACACAAATGCAGACATTTATTTATTTATTTTTGAATTATTCACCGTAGTATCCGATCTTTGCACCTGTTAATTTTTAAAAAAAAATTCAAAAGCTGACTTTCGTTTTGTTGTAAAACCTAAATTTTAAAATATTTTTTTATAAAAAATGGGAGCGCATTTTTTGTATTCAGTCAACTGCAAATTAGATTTCAAGAAAAGAAGCTGGAACACTGCAAAACATCAAACATGTAGGCAAGTATGAGATATTTCTAATGAGGGTCCACGTTCAACTTACCTGGTTATAGAACACATATAAGAAATTCATTTTTAAGTAGCTTCAGATAAAAAAATTTCGAATTTAAAAAAAAGATTTTTTTAAAAAAAAAGCAGGAAAGAAAAATTATTGAAAATTTTTATTTCAAGAACAGAAAAGCTCTTAGGTTTTTCGAAACTTCCAAAGACCTAGATGAACACACACACATACATCAAGGACGAAATATCTGTTCAGGACTAGAAACCAGACTAAGAAGTTAGAATTTGGGTATTTAAGCCGTTATATCGGATATGTCTTTACACAGTGAAGGAAAAAGAGAAAAAATGTGTGTAAAAATGTGTGTAGTTCATGAATTTAAAAGAAGATTTTGTGAGTGTTTCGTTTTAAGATGTTAGAAATAAGTACGCATGTTTTAAATAGAAGGTATATGTGTATCAGAGAGATATGTGTTATACAAATTTTAAACACCTTTTTGAAAATATTATTCAACACAATGAAGTTAAATCGTTCGTCGAATATTATAATTAAATTTTTCATTTGAAAAAGAAATGTAACTCTACTACAAAGAACAAACAATCGAATAATACTCTGTGAAAAATTCCATTCAACTACAAAGAACAAATAAATAAATAAATAAAATGATTTTCAAAAAAAACTGCGCGAAGAATTAATTAATCAAAACAACATATATATAAGTTGTAACATCATATGAGCTAGAGCTATACGCAGTCGTATTAAATTCAGACAGTTGTACCTTGTATGAAAGTTTTATTTCATTTCATACAGATTGTCATTACATTCATAATATGCTTATTTTAATAATTTTTTTTCCAAAACTTAGAGCATATATTGCACACAGTGGAACAGTTAACATCGACTCCAACCATTTCCATAAAATACGTGTCTTTACGTCAGGTTCAATAAAGTAGAAGAACATTCCATAAATAGAAAGTCTTTCAATATTTATTTATTTTTGTGTACATCAAGTATTTTATTATATCTGTAAACAATATTAGAGCTCAGTAATATCATACTGATAATCAATATGGAATAATCTATTAATTTACACATTTAAGTACTTCTACCACAAAAACACCAGCTCATAAATGAATTTATTTAATTGGAACATATATATTCGCTCTGCTGCTTAAATAACATACTATCGGTTTTCATTTTCCAGTCTGAATTTACTAAAAATTACTTTTGCAAGAGGAATCTACAAAGATAACACAACATTCGAAAGTCTATTGTTGGAATGTCATAAGGAACCAGGTAATGCGTATTGCTCGCTCTTTCGAGTAGCTTTGTAAGTAAAGACTTTATTATTAGAATATAAACTAGTATTAATTGAGTTGAAACAGGTTCAAGAAAAAGAGAGAGTGAGCTACCTCTTGCATATTTTTAGACAATAAATTGCATTGTCTATCTTTTATGTATCATCGATTGAAGGTTTGAACTTGTTGACTAATTAATTAGAATTTAATAAAGCAGTGGAACTAAGTAATGATTTTATTACGTCATAGTTTTACAATGATGAAGCAAAGATAATGTGCCAAATATTCATACAATCTATGTAAAACGTATAAAATGAGCACAAAGGCCATATGTAATCACCTTTCATACTATGTGTAATGTATATATATATATATATATATATATATATATATATATATATAATATTTAATGTTTAAATAAAAATACACACAATTAAAATAAATTGTATTCACATAAATAATATGAAAATCGATGTATAATCATCATACTAATTTTAAACTTTTTAACTGAGATCCTTTCTGAAAATTCTACTTATTTAGTTCTAAAATACGTTAAGCTTCGTTCACGCTCAATTTCATTTTTTTTTTAAATTACCTTAAAGTAGTGAAGTTACACTTTTGAGTAAGAACTGAGATGAGATGAACAGGTTTTAAACAAAATTATAGATAATTTTCTGAGTAATACGATAAAATGAGAGCAAATGCTTAAAATAACGTGCAAGTTCTAAGAAAGTTAAATTCATAAAATTCCTCCTACAGCAAGAATGGAATAAAACATTAAACTATAAATGTTGCAAATTAACACATGGATCAATAAGTCCCGAGACTGTGCGGTCGGTTTTTTTTGCGATTTCCTCCTTCAAACGCACCAGCAAGTCAATATAATAATCACTGTTGATCGATTTACCTTTTTCGAGGTAGTCAATGAAAATCACGCCATGCGTATCCCAAAAAACTGACACCATGACTTTGCCAGCTGACAGCTGCGTTTTCGGACGCTTCGGACGGCTTTCGCCAGCTGTGCGCCACTC
Source organism: Nephila pilipes (assembly GCA_019974015.1). Lineage (NCBI taxonomy): Eukaryota > Metazoa > Arthropoda > Arachnida > Araneae > Nephilidae > Nephila > Nephila pilipes. Next base: position 12,123 of record BMAW01006735.1, read on the forward strand.
AGATGACTGCCGCTTCGACTCTGGAGTGTAGTGATGTATCCATGTTTCGTCCATGGTCACGTAACGACGCAAGAAATCTTTTTTGTTGCGAGAAAATAGCGATAAACAGCTTTCTGAATCATGGACTCGTTGCTGTTTTTGTTCCATCGAAAGCAATCGCGGCACCCACTTGGAAAAAACCTTTTTCACTTCACTTCAAAAAACCTTTTTCAGTAAATACACTTCCATATGATATCTGTGTCATCTCAGAAATCTCACGGAGCTTCACTTTACGATCTTTCATTATAATTTTTGTCACTTCACTCACATTTTCCGGTGTAACGGCTTCCACAGGTCTACCCGAGCGTTCCGCGTCATTTGTGTCGGTACGACCACGTTTAAACTCGGCAAACCACCGACAAATCGTTGCTTTTGATGGACAAGAGTCCGGGTAACATTTTTCAATCCATTGTTTCGCTTGCACGGTGTTTTTACCCATTAAAAAACAATATTTTATCAGAACACGAAACTCGGATTTTTTCCATTTCTTAAACAAACTACAAAACGACTTTACTCCAACCTCGATAACTCAGCTGTTTCTGGTCCGATCGACTTAAAATTTTGACACGTTTCAAGCAAAGGTTAGAACTCTAGAAAGATCTGGTTACTGGTTTACTACGAGCGCCATCTCTGGGTTAGTCTCGGAACTTATTGATCCATGTGTTAATATGCATCGAAAAGACATCATCGTCAAAAAAGATAAAATATTGATTATTTAACAGAGTAACGCATTCGTACACATATTTTTGTTATTTTTTTACTAACATGATCCTACAGTGTCATTATTTTTGTTGTTGGTTTGTTGAATGTTGTTTACGTAGTTAATAATGTCGTAGTTATACAGAGTTTCTACAAGTCGAATGAAATTATAGTATATAAAAGCTTTCTTACAGTTAAATAGTTCTCTTTTCTCGTTTCAAATTCTCAAATCTTCTTTTAAAATGTCAAACTTATGTACATTGTAAAATATGTAGCTAATGCTTAAAATTATTTCAAATGGATGTTCAATATATTAAAAGCATTATTCTTTCAGTAATAATCTAAGGTAAAAAATAAATATTTTTGTAAAAGAAATCAAAAAAAGAAAAAAGAAAGTTGATTTTATTGTTATCTTCATGTCATTTTAAACACATTACATGATAAAAAAAATCCAAGAATTTTTAAAATATTTGTTTGTCATACCAAAATATTATAAAAAACAAATCGACACATTTTTAAATTTTTTTTTTAATATTGTTATTAAAATAACTAGAAAAACAGAGTTGTAAATTTTTTCATTCTCGAAAAGAATACAAATTGAGTTTAATTTTGATACAAAACCAATGTCATAGAAGATTTTTTTTTTCTACAACCGATTTTTAGTAACTTTCAATTTCATTAAAATTTTAATACTTTCACATAAATATTTTCTGCATCATAGTTGCACATTTTATAAATTTTGCAATTGAAGCAAATATAGTGATATATTTTATAAATAAAAAGTGCAAAAAAATACGTTTATATTTTTACTTAATTAAGAACCACCTTTGTAGATAAGAATACATTATAATAAAAGTAACACAAATGAAGCGTATAGTTATAATCCAAATCACTACACCTACAGTTAATCAATGTTACATATAATCTCTTCTAGTAGATAGAAAAAAAAATAATCCAGTAATATTGTAACCTACAGTAATGTATATGATTCGATATTGATAACAATTTTTAATTATTTCTTTCTGAAGACCCATTTATTTTGAAAATTTTGTAAAAATTACTTTCGAATCTATATTACTAAGATTAATCACCGTATTTTAATGAATTTTTCAATTTGGTTTGCGGGAAAAAATAGTATGTAATAAAATGTTAATCACTTTTATCTGGACTCAAACTGTGAATCATCAAAGAATAGGTGAACAGTATGCCACTTATTCCAAAAATGAAATTTCTCCTGATGGGAGCGAGTTTCCATACGGTGAATATTATTTCCTTTTCAACTAAAGCGATAAATCTATGTTGGTTCCAGTTTGATCTTCTTTTTTCTTCAGGCAGGATCAAAGCGCTCGAAGCGACTTCAGCAGAAGCTTCCGCCACCGATGACGCTGACGCCGTCTTAATAACGAATAAAGTGAAATTTGACACGAGCCAATAATAATCCGAACCAGAACTTTCAGTCTTGTTTGATCCTAGCGTACCATCCACAGAGAAAAACATTACACTCGAATTGTGAATTACCGTTGTAAAGACCAGAAATCCAACTGTGTTATCAATCTTGTCAGCCACTGATTTAATCGCATAATAATAGTAAAACAGTTCTTTGTACTTAGGTATTTTTTTTGATTAACATAGAATTTTTGAAGTATTTGATAATGGATCTTAGGTCATAACAAACAGCGATGTAGAAGTAAGAAAATGACAAGATTGGCATCGAAATAAAAATGTCGAAAAATATCAATAAGTGTTAAAGCAATATTTTTATATAATTGCTTTTGAAAGCTTTGTCCATAGAAATATTGAGATATTTTTTCATACATTCTTGAGGTTACTAAATTGTAAGTACATACCATAACTTCAGATAAAATGCTGATAATCACGATGTATTTAATCCATGACGTTTTTTCTGACTCCAAAACACCATTAAATTGCTGAAGCATCTTGGTTATTTTCTTCATTTGTGTCATTTTCTTAACAAGAACACAGCGGTGTACCATGCTCGCCGCGTAAACTGTAAACAAGGATAAGGAAAAAAAATAGTTTTGCGTATTTGTTATCATAAAAGACAGTATCATTGAATACAGAAAAATAATAATAAAAACATTTAAAAAAACAAAAATGATCTTAGATACTCTTCTATTGTCATTTGTCTTAGATTCGGAAATCGGGTAATATGTCGCAGAGCAAATGAACAAAAGGAATATGTAATTGTAATGAGACAACATATTCATTATCTTTCTGAAATGTAAAACAGAAATTATGTATTTATGGAAAACAGATTAACTGAACCTCATTGTAGAAATAGTCGGTTATATATAAGCCGATTCCTTCGATTTCCGATACACCTTTTTCCTTTGTAAATTATACACGAAAATTGTAAGAGATATATAAATTGTCGAATTATTTTGCAATATATAATAATACGAAAGATTAAAAGAGCTGTTTGAATTGGGTATTTGCAAGCTTACTAAATATTCGATCTGTCATATATGGTACGATTGTGACAGTATAACAAAAGGAGGTCTCGCTGTATAAAACATAAATCTTTTTTTAATTTTAGAAAATCCTTCGATCGGCTGTTTAAACAAATGTTTTACTTCAGTTATTGTGAAGACGAAACTAAAAAAGGTAGCAAACACTTTTCATACAAATCAATATAAGAATATTTAAATAGTTTGCATGGTGTAAAGCAAGAAATGCCTTAATGGAATTTATCAGGTCAGAGAATTACGTTATATATTTTGTTCTATTTTTGAAGCACAATAATATTACATGTTTAATGTGAATGATAATTGATAGAATTGTTTTCCTATATTTTTATGGAGGCCAAAGTAAACATAACAATATCATGAACTGGCTGTTGCAAGTAATATTTATGGAAACCTAATTTTAAGCATGCTATCTAATAAAAAAAAGATTTTATTGAATACACATTTATACGTTTATATTCTATGTAAACTAATAGAGATAATCCGTGAGACACATTTTAAACTTCCATTATACAATCTAAATACTGTGTTACTGAATAAAAAGAACAATCAATTAATCTGCTGAGTACCTCAAAGTAATGGGACGGTGACTGTTACGATTATTTGAAAAAGAATAATCAATACATGGTATATTTTACCTGAATCTTTTATCAAACGGTGCAACCATCAGCCATGCAATTTCCTTTAACTGTATTTTCCAAGGAAATAAAAAGAAACTCAATATATTTTAACAAAAATGTGTTTTTAAAATTTCTTCTTTCCGTTTATGATCACGAATCATTACATTAGATGAAGATAAGCACGGGTCGTTGCATCACATGAATCTGAATAATTCATTCTGCCACTCATATTCCATTAAATTTAAGTCCCACTATTATTTTTTTAATATTTTATCCCTCTATACCGAAAAGTAACCAGGCTTCCATTCTCAATACGATAGCGTCTGTTTCAATCATGCATTAATTGTAGCAGCTTCTAACAATTCTAAATTTAAATCTCCATAAATGTAGCCTCTTTTTCCAGTGACTTTCAAAAATAAATATGAAACCTGGATTTAATTTTAATTAAACTGAGAAGTATATTAAACATATTCTATCAATTGTAAATTATTCATAATTTGATTTTTGTATTTTTTCATTTAGTTATGAACTATTGGAGAAATATTTTACCTGCGATTTTGCATAATAGTTTCAATATTCGACATGAAACCCTTATTCCTAGAGATTAATCTATAATAATCACCAATTCTATTCGGTTTCAAATTTTCAGAATTTTGGATTACTAAGTTAAAAATTTCAAAAATGTACTATATCGCAAAATATATTTAATATAGGATTTTATTATTCTGCTGTATATATGTATAGCGATTAGAAAATACTTTGATTAAAATGATAAACAATTATTATAGAGAATATGTAATTATTATTTTATCAAAATGAAATTAGATAATACCTTTTATTTAAAATGAAACATCTTTGGCAAAATATTTATCAAGATATTTCGGAAGATATATCCTATTCCAGTAATTTCTAAAAACACATATGCAAAATAAAATGTTTATAAAAAAGTAAACCTTTCAGTGGGATATTATAAAGTTTAAAATTTCACAACAAATGTGGAGATTTCGTTGGTAAATGCAGAATGTGACTCTTAAATATGTTTCCTTTATTTTCAAATATGCTTAATTTGTTCCATAATAATATCAGTTAAAAAAAAAGTAGGTACAGTTTTATTTATTTTTATATTCCTGACTTATTTTCCTTTGACTAAAAACTTCAAAACTACATTTCGATTGGAAGAAAATCGAAACTACCAATTCAAGATAGTACATTTAACTTACATTAGTTTCTCATAAATCAACAAACGTAGAAAGAGAAATAACGAGCATTTATTTTCATTTCACCATTACTTGCGGAATACAATTCATTTAATAATTTTCAGTGCTCAGAAACTTTTAAATTATTTCAATGATTGTTTTCTCATGTGAAACTTGAAACATCGTGAGGATTATTGGTGACAGACTTAGAAATTTTGAATCTCTGCCAAATAATCTTAACGTCATGTGAGATAATACTTCCCTCTCCAAACTTCCACATCACGCCCAATGGGTGGATTCTGAATCTCCACTAATTTATCCAACTTCATTCCCGCTACACAACGGGTGCTTTATAATATCAGGACTCGAACGCACGACTTGACGTATCACAGCGCCAGATGTTATTTCGTAACCATGACAATTACGCCAAAGCATATTTGATATACAGCATATTTGAAAAAAAAAAAGTAGTTTTATTTTTTTTAACCCTTTCAGGTGTGGTGGTATATTTTTTATACCACATATTTAGCACCCTGAAAATCTCTCTAAAATACCTTTGACTCCCACACATTTATCTTCAAATGGTAGCTTATTCTGTTATTTACTTAAATTAGATTACACACTTATGATGAAGGATTTTAAAAATTATGGCTTTGAATTTATTGAAGGTTCCTAACAAATCGTTATTTTATCCCTTACAGAAACGTTTCTGAAATGAATTGAAAATTTTAATTTTATCATCTAACAAATCTACATGTTTGAAACTTTATATTAATATTGCTAATTACTCAGAACAAAATATATAAAGTTTTTGTTTTATACTTCAAACTAAGTGATATAAAATTTATACCGCTGCCCACGCAGAGGCTTAGAGAGCAACAGATGGCAACACTAAAATTTTCGAATCAGATTGATATGTGATGGTTCACTTTATTATAGTGAAATATAGAGGTCGTTAATATGTTATAAAGTGCCAATGAGGCAAAAATCATATTTATTCTCCGAAGAAAAGAAATTTAAATCAGGGAAGAAAGTTCTATTGCAAAGAAGAGGTTTAGCCACCTAAGGAGCGTTTTTTTTTTTAGAATTATTATTAAATTACTCATTTAAATGAAGGAATTAAAATTAAACGAGGAAATTTTAGAGAAATGGACAATAGTAAACTTTTCTGATATAAAATTTAAAGGAAACGATTTATTGTTAACTTGAATATGTTTAAGATAAATGTAATTAAAATTAAAACAATCGATAAATTAAAAAAAAATTAAATATATATTAGCTAAATGCAATTAAAATTAAAGCAAAAGAAAAATTATTACATTGAATATATATTAGCTACATGCAATTAAAATTAAAGCAAACGAAAAATTATTACATTGAATATATATTAGCTACATGCAATTAAAATTAAAGCAAACGAAAAATTATTACATTGAATATATTTAAAATAAATGTAATTAAAAATGAAGCAAACGATAAAAAATTGAAAAGTGATCTGGTACGCCAATGTGCTTCACCAAAAACAATAGCCTCTTAGATGGCTAATGAAAAATTTATCAACGCTCTGCGTTACCTCAAAAAGTCAACAATCAGAAGCTCAGGGGGAAAAGGATTTCTAAAAATCTAAACTATTGCTAAAAAATTTACAAAGCAATGACGGAGGGGGAGGCTTCGCAAACATCTAAGATAGAACTGGCTGAAGACAGCAGATTAGGGATTGGTGTTGTTGATAGACATGAGACTTGCAAACGATAATTGATACTATAGTGGTAGCATGAAATAAAAGTAGACGATAAGCTGCCGACAATTAAGGGACGACAGTAGGGGTTCATATTCTCTAGTGGTGAACTTTATCAAAGAATCTATGTATACTAAGATGTAAATCATTGAAGAAAGGTATTACAAAAGATACAATACAGCAAAGAGTTACCCGCTTTATAAAAAAAACCGAACCCTCTGCGTACAATCCATAAATACTTCAGAATAAGGAGGGCAGACATTTTTTTTGACTCATTTGTCCATCATATATGTGAGAGCGTTTGTTTCGAATGCGAAAAATTATCGTGGATGACTGGTTTTTGAACTCCTACGGATCTACGCTTACTTTTCATTTTATTAATAGTAGCCTTATAATCTAGTTTTAATTAATTTCTTAAATACATATATTTCTAAAAAAATATTTTTAAAAGAATGCCACACGGGGACTTTCGATTGAAAAAAAAAACTTATTTGGTTTAAAGAGCTCCCTTCTGATGGATCGGAGTTATCTTCAGAAACAAGTGAGGAAAAAAATACTTTTACAGTATAAAAAATACCTTTACAGCAATAAAAAAATATTCCTTATTTTAAATAAAACTGCATATGCTTTTCTACTAAATTTGGTTTATTCAATTTATAATGTAGTTATATCATTAAATTATGAAAATGATATATGTATAAAAAAAGTTATATTTAAATTAATTATCACATTTTCACACAAATTATCTCTCATAGAAATAAAAATTTATCATAAAGTTCTCATTTTTTTAAAAAAAAAGTTTTTAGTTATCCTAATATTTCTCAAATTAATTGAAATAATATACTTTTTCTTAAGAAAGTATTGATTATTTCTTCGAAGGAATATAAACAGCGAGTGTACAAACAAGATGTCCTAGAGGGGGGGGGTATATTATTTTTACCGGGTCTTAAAAATCAGTGAATAAATAAAAATTTATTTTACCGCTTGATATTGTGTCCTTTTAACATTATTAATTCATAACAGATTAATTTTAACGAAAATTTAATGTTTTTAATATACCGACCGTCAAAGGGTTAAAAACTATTTCCATTAAATTCGGTAAAGTTAAAAAGAAGTTATGAAAAATTTTTTGGATTTTCTGTCTTTATTGTAAAATTCAATGATATTAAATCGATAGTGAACCTTTTTCAGGATATTCTTCTCACATGCTGAGTCAAAATCTAATAATTCCAGTGAAATATTAGTGTTTTAATTTATCTTCAATAATGTGATACAGAGAAAAAAAAATTTATCTTGCATTCATGAAAAAAAAAAAAAATAAAATCACATCTAACTTTTTAAGTTTCGGTCACCCTTTATAAAATGAAATTTATTATTGGACTGAAAATACAAAAGGATCATTGCTTTGAAGATAAAATTTCATATCTTTAAAAAGCTTTTAAAGTACTTTTTATGATCTGAAAGAAACATTTCCCTCACTGTCTCCAAAATCATAACAATGCATAATATTTTTAATGTTCGAAAGAGGATAAATTATCATATTAATGGAGTAAATATGAATTACTGTCATATTTCTTCCTTTATTAATATTGATTTCAAAGAAATACTCCATTCGTAACATAAGGTTCAAAAAAGTACTTTGCTATGTCTGAGTGATTTCAAAGTATCGTGTCGTTTTGAATGTCGTCGCGAACAATATTATCATAAAACATAAATTTGTGTGGCTTAGAGCTATCTTTTGCTACAAATTTGTTTAAAAATTCACTCATTTCTTAAATATTTCATTGACTTTTACTAATATATATTTAATATAGCGCATTTATATTTTTTTCAAAATCAAAGACGCTGTCAAAGTTATTTGTTGATAACCTCAATATGAAAAGCACCAGACAGAAAAGGAATTTTTATTTAAAATGCATTTTCATTTTATTTCACATTAGTGCTATCATTAGTGTACCTCACTCTTCAAAAAGAAGTCTAAAAAGAAACTTTAAATGGATTATGAATTTAATTTTGAATTTTTTGCTCGTTACTTATTATTACTACATGCATGTGTTAGTTATTTATAACGCTAATCGTTCATTTCCTCACCGAATAGTTCAAATGGTAACAACTGCTACTATATTCTTTTTGCGTTTTCGTTTGGGGATGATTTGGGTCCGTATACAAAAAATTGTCCGTCTTTTACGTTGCATTAGTCTGAAAAAAGAACATAGGGCCGAAAAATATCTCTATGTTTGGTTTTTCATATTTGCCGCAATTTTTATGCTAACACTCGCTTGTAATATGTGGTCACCTTCTATAGCTGAAAGAAGATATTTCCAGAGTACATATCAAAATCTGTTTCTCGAAAAAGTGGCTCATTTAATATATAAGGTGTATTTCTTGACGTTTCTCGTAATACCTGTGAATACATTTGCCTTGTTTTATGCTATGGTGTGTTCTCAAATAAGAGGAGCAATTCAGAATTTGTTAAACAAGATGGATGAAAATCCTGGAACAAATAACAACCTAGTGCAGTCATATTTGGCTATTGAAAATGTGGTGAGCTTTATCGACAATCACCTTTCCTTTTTTGTATTTTGCGTTATAATTTATGTTACAAACAGTATTTATCTTTCCGTTACATACATTTTACGTTCGAAATCTACTGTCTCTCTGTTAACTTTTTGCCATTTCTTAAACTCAGTTGTGTGTTTCGTTCTTGTAACTAATTACGCTGCTCTTGTATATGAAGAATCTGAATTGATCGATAAGAAATGCAAACATTTCTCTCACAAATATTGCCATGTATTTATGTCTATTAGAAAAGAATTATATCTATCTGTTTGGAAAATTGTGCCTATAAAAAGAAGTTTCATCTTTGGCGTTCTTGGGACTATTTTTACTTATGCCTGTCTATTTGACTCTATTTGAGTCATGTGTAATTGTAAGCAACAAAAGGACTTCTTCGGGAACCATTCTCCGAATTCAGCAAATTTTATATTTCTATTATTATATAATGCTTTAAAAACGTTGATTAATATTTAACCATTTCTAATTTAAATGCTGAAATAAAATTTAAGGTTTAAGTACATTTGTAGAACTTCCAACTCAAGGAAGGTTTACGGAAATATTAAACGCACTCAGAGAGCTACCGAACAGTGGTTAACGAAATCTCTTGTCGAATGAGCTTTTACTGAACTTATTACAGAAAAATTTTTTATTGAACCCTATATTCTTATACTGAACTGCTCTCTAATGTGCTCATAGAAATTTTTGAGCTGAAATTCTCATGCAGAATATCTAATTAAAATCTCACACAGAGAATTTAAAATGATGATATTTTACTGAAATAGCTCCTTCAGTAAATAAGTTAATACCGAACAAACTTCCCCAGGCCGTAACTTTTTATCACGGAAACTATCTACATATTTCTTGGCCAATGGGAGCAGGTCTCATCTATTAGAATGAACCACATTTCTGACATATTTGGTCTCTTAGTACATGGTGAGCAGTATTTATTCTAGTTTTTCAATTTAAAACACCTTTTCCCCGCTTATATATAGAATAAGCGAGGAAATAATTATTATTCCTGGAAGTACACAATGATGATTCAAACCCTAGAAATACTAAAAAAATGAAGTACATAAATACAAAGAAGATATTTAGAAATTTCAAATAAGATAAAAGAAAAACGGGTACTTTAAAAAGTTTTATCAGATTAAATCAAATTGAATTTCATAAAATTTCAATTGCAGAGATTGACACGAAAACGTCATCAGAAATTTACTCGTTTAAAATGATTCGTTTTGATACTATTTAATGACTTAATATCAAAAATATCATCTGGTATAAATACCATTTTTTCCTAAAAATAAATATGATGTGATCTGAAAACGTTTTAAGATGCATAATATATGAGTCCGTTACATATATAGCTCGTTATATGTGGTAGAGGTCTCCAATCTTCCTGCTGGGGATGAATGGAAGTTTGGAGAAGAAGGTGGCAGCACAATTGTCGTCTATTGGTGATGGACCTAGTAATATTGAACCTTGCTCAAGTGAACAGGATGACTCCTGAACTGACATCTTTCTTTCCTAACTTCTACACTACTTTATGGGAGGACTTGGGAAGCCGACAGATTTAACACGCATCAACCTCGCTACACGGCACGTTATTAGTGTCATCAAGACTCGAACCCACGACTCAACAAAAACAATGCCCCTCCGTGAGTTCGCAATCATTACCACTGGGATCCCGCTGTTAAATTCAACACACAGATGTTTTGGAGCAAAATCATTGTCTCATTGCATTAGACGCGTGGATATAGGCACTGTCCAGCTGAAATTTAAACCGCGGACCCCTTGATATTTGAGAACATGGAAGATAACCATTTTTAATGTGTATTTATAATCACCTGACGTTTGCCGACTGCTAAGTAATTTTAAAAGTATCTGTCCAAAGAAAGCAAATGCTTTCCAAATCCTAGCTGCCGGTTGAATAAATTATGTAGTTCCTTTTGCAGAGCCTGCTTATGCCAACTCAGCCAACGGAAATGTTAAGGATTTTTTCTTTCATAGGCCAAATAACAGTAGTGGGCATAGAATATATGGATACCAGACACTCCTTTTTTTGGTTTATGTTACGCTGTTTTAAAGTTACGTTCTTTAACAATTTTAATAAGCTTGTATTTTTGCATTTTTTAATTCTTCTGAGAATTGTATTCTTCGAGAAAGGAATACCTGTTCCACCCTGAACATGTCTGTAGGATATTCTTTGCGATATTGTCAATCTTTGAATTCCTCAATCCTCTTTTATTGGACACTCGCTGTATTCTAACTTTTCTCCTCTTGATATTTAATGATAAATACTACATTTCGAAACTAATCAAAATTCCTGCAACATCAGAATTAGATATGCCTTCAGATTTGAATTTCAGTAAATATTATGAGTACAAATTTTGAGGCTATCGCTCTTTTAAAAATATATTCTGTCATATAAAATAAACCTAAATATGGCTTAACAGATAAACATCGGATTTAATATTAGGATGTTAAAATACATCTTAAGATTTTATATGAAGTATATATAAATATATATTACATGATCTCATGATAGATGAGTGGCAGAAAAAAAAAGTGATTCTGGAAAGTAAATAAATAAATACATTTAAAATTATTCTAAAAATTAATCATTTCAAAAGACAAAACGAAAATCATTAAACAAGCAAGTTAATTCTTAAATTGTTAATTTTATGTTGTTTTGTTCAACTTTTTTGGTGCTTATGATTATGAAATGCTCTAAATATTTTCAATTAACTCGGAGAAGGAACTAAATTTAGTTACAACTGAGGTTTTTGATCATGATTCACGAAATAGTTTCCTAAATGTCTTAATTTATATCCTAAGATAACCGACAAATTTTATATAATAAAAAAAGTTACTTATATTCAGAAATACCTGAAAACAACATAGGAAAAAAAAGATTATAGAAGTCATAATATCTTCAGTCTAGAAGGTATACAAATGAATTTTTGATCCGCTAAATTATTTAAAACATGTTATGCGTCACAGAAACATGAGACTGTAAAACGTTTAAGTGTGTTAAATTATGGAAAGAAATAAAATCAATTAAACAACATTTTTTTTAAAATTCAGATCACACTTTAAGCCATCAATTTAAGTCAAATATAACAAATGAGAGAATATCTAATTTATATGCATTAATAAAAAATATGTACTTTTTAATAATAATAATTTTATGTATATAAATCTGGAGGTTGTCGTCGGTATTTAGTAAGGAACCAAGCTCATTTTAGGATTAAATATAGATTAATAACAAATGAAAAATTAAAGAAAAAGACGGACACGCATTTCTGCGTGCTTACACCTCGAGATCTAATCATCTAATCTAAGTTGAAAGTGGCGCTGCTGTAGTGCAGCGGGACAATTCCCACAATCGGCCATCCTACAATATCAACTGACCTCAGGTGAGCCAGTAAAAGTATAATTAAAACAATAATATATATCCATACAATATTAATAAATAATAACACAATTGAAAATTAAGAACATACTCACTTAAAAGTTGATTAATCTATGGTTGAATATTAACAATTAGAAAAATACAAAAAAATTAAGCTACTTCACAATATCTGAAAAATTAAAAAGAAAAATTAATTCACTAGAAAAACAGAAAATAATGAAAAAAAAATGAAATTCACTCTATAATAATATAAAAAAGATAATAAGGAAAAAAATATTGCCTTTTTAAAGTTCGGGTGAAAATGTCATTTCATTAGTTCATCAGATAATATCATCATTAGTCCAATGCTTGAGATATTCAGCACAAGTACTAGTTTTCGCTGGACCTTCAAAAAAGCCACACTTTTGAACATCGTGTCATTCGGTTTGATTTTCGTTATCTTGTATGGACCTAAATCGTCAAGATGATATGTGTGTATAGGAATGGCGTCTTTTTCTATAGGATGTAGTAGACCATCTCGTTTGTCACGTTTGCGATTAACCAAAATACGTGGAAACAATTTTGAAGGATACAGTCTATTTTTTCTTTAACTTTAATGACATAGAATTGATGTTTGAGCACTTCTTCTGTTCTTTTAGAAGCATAGTGTCCACGCTCGTAAGATCTGCGTATAATTTCGTTCTGCATATTTTTAGGAACAACGAGTAGTTCTTCACCATCTATAAACTTGTGGAGTATATCGGATTTTAGAAGGTAATCTTTGTAAGGTTTAATTTTTAAAAGTTCTCTAACAGTTAGGATGTCATTGTCTTGTTCTTGAGCCGTTTTAATTTTTGCAAGGAGACTGTCTTGTACGATCATAACTGGGTATCTACTTAGATGATGACATATCTACATGATTCATTTTGGAACCAGAGCAATGTTCTATTTCATAATCAAAATCTTGTAGTTGCAATGCCCATCGCGCTATTTGAGTACACAAATCCTTTTTTCTTTAGAGTCATTGAGAATGCGTTACAGTCAGTAACTATTTTGAAATGTTTGCCTAACAAGTAAACTCTAAACTTTTTTAATGATTGGACAATAAGCTAAGACTTCAAGTTCATAGCTGCTATATTTTGTTTCGGCGTCTGTCGTTTTCTTATTCATAAAATATATTGGGTGAAGCGCATTATCTCTCATTTAATTTTGGAGTGAAATACATCCATAACCATGAATAATAGTATCAAAATGAATTTCGGTTTCAGCGTTCTGATTGTAAATGTTTAGAACAGATGGAGAAGATAAACAATGTTTGAGACAATTGAATGCTTGTATTTCTCTATCAGCAAACTTAAATTCACGATTTTTCTTCAGAAGTTCTGTTAAAGGATATGCAATGATGGAGAAATTTAAAATGAATTTCCGAAAATATCCAAGAAATTCTATTTTTTTACTTAAAAATCTGCATTTTTGAAAATTTATGTCTAAGCCGTAAGAGGAAGCGAGTGAAAACACTGTTGCAAGTCCTTCGAGACCTTCTTCTGTATTTTTAGATTTTATAATGACATCGTTCATGTAAATTAAAATATGACCTTTAATAATCAAATCCTTAAATATTGTGTTTATGTACCGTTGAAACACTGTTGGTGATGTGAAAAGACCGAAAGGAGCACGTAGAAACTGAAATTGTTCATTATGTGTCACTAATGATGTATATCGTCGGCAATTTGGTTCTATTTCTAAATGCAAAAAAGCGTTACGTAGATTAATTGTACTGAACGTATTTGCATCTTGAAGGTTATCAATCAGATCATCTACTAATGGTAAGGGACAGTTATCTTTTACAATCTTTTTATTAAGTTTTCTATAATCGATACAAATTCTCGGGGATCCGTCTTTTTTCCTGACAACAACTATTTGGCAAGAAAAATCAGAAGAGCATGGCTCAACAATACCTTCAGCCACCCATTTCATCACTTGGTCATCTACAATTTTTCTTTCAACAAAAGGTAATCGTCGTGGTTTATGTGTTATTGGTGTTTCATTCTTTAAATTAATAGACATCTGAATATCAGTAGTTTTAGTCTTAATTAGGTTATAGCTTGAAACTAAGTTATGAAGAATATTTCTTTGAATTTTAGTTACTTCTGATCCGATTTCAAGTTCTAATTTATCATTTGTAGAATTGTTAGTGATCGAAAATTGTTCAGTATTTTCCGTTTCAGTATCCGAAATTTTTGTTAATCCGACACCGTATGTGTTGATTTTTGTTTCGGCTTGTGTTAAAATATCCATGCCAATAATAGCATCTGACGTTATAGTGTCATTATTTACGACACACAAGTTGGTGATATATTTCTGATTATCTATTGTAAGTTCTTGTATACAACTACCGAATGGTGTAATGTTACCAAAAGCTGTAAGTGATCCATGAAAAATAGTTAAAGGTGGTGAACCGATTTTTTTATATGTATTTTTCGTTAGAATTTTTTTCTGACTACCGGTATCTACTAATGCAGTAAATGAATTATCATTAACAGTAACAGTTTTATATATCAAAGGAGGTGAATGATTTATATTTGACACAGCATTATCAGTTCGATTTGGAATAGGATTATTAGTACACTTTGCAGAAATATGGTCAAATCTTTTACAAACACTACATTTTAAACTTTTATGTTCGTCGCGACAGAAACGAGAAATATGATCAGACATATTACAATTAAAACAAGTTTTTTGTTTATTACTTGCATTATCATTTTGAATTTCAGACCTATGAAAATTATGTTTTGAATTCATGCCGCGTCCTTGACTGAATTGAGAATTTGTTCTTGGAAAGGGATTTTTATTTTTATCACTGACTATTTTTTTTATAGATACGAAGTTTCTCTTTAAATTCTGGAATAGATTTAGCACCGTATAAAATAGCTTTATTTGATGGAAAACCATGTATTTCGTTTATTCAGTATTCAAATAATGAAGATTCATCAATAATTTCACAGGAAATACTAGCGAGTTCTCTAATTGCCATGAAATATTCGAAAAGGGATTCGTTTTGATGTAATTTATGTCTACTTAACTGTCTATGAATCTCAGCAGAATTTAATTAATGGCGGAATTCTACCAATAAAGTATTTTTATACGAAAGCCATGTAGTAAAATTACGTTGCGTATATAAAAAAAACTCTTTGCTGACCTTCAATCAAAGTTTTAGCGAATATTATTTTTTGCTGTTCATTCAATGTTAGGAAAAAAAGAAAGGATTCCTCACAGTCTTGAATAAAACACTTTATATCATACGTATCAGAACCAGTAAACTTTCGGTGAGGATTGCCGACATCTTTCAAAACAAAATAAAGGGAAGGGTCGAAAGCATTAGCAGACATGTTATGATTCTAGGCCGGAGAAATCACAGAAGGGGGAAAGAATGAAGTACGGTTTTTTTCTGTTTCGTCATCAGAAAATTCAGAGTCACTGTTTAGCGATTTAGAGTTTAAAGCTTGCAATTCATTTATATTACATAAAGATTGAAAAAGTCTATTAAGGAGTTCTTCTTTACTACCATTAGTATCCAGACCTAACACATTTAATACACGAACTAAATCATTTATAGAAAAAGAATCGAATATTAATTTCTTACGATCTTCAATATTGAAATCAGTGGGAAATGAGGAAAAATTTCTTAATTTTTTTCTTGAACTACGATCAAATGCATCGTTTAATAATATACTGTTTAACAACTTAATTGTTTTAATATTTCCTCTTTTAAGAAAGTTTTACACAACAGGAATATCATTAAGGGTGATCATGTTTATATAGTTCGAGTAGCACAGTCCCTGAATAAAACTTATTTTCATATATAAATTGAAAGGTTAAGAGAGGAGGTACTTACCCCTCTTTTCAGCAGTGGTATATCCAAAACATAAACCGTCTGTTATTACTCTTTTAGCGTTGATGTTTCATAACTTCTGCAACAAGTTCAACGGAATGATGGCACGACTGCAAGAAAAACCTTTCCATAATAAGTGCCGTCTGGACTTCAAAATTCGCACAAATTTTCAATTTTTTGTAACTTGGTAGTGATGTAAGTGCCGTCTGCATTTAATACTCACAAATCCTAAACTGAGCACCGTCTGTACTCAGACAAAATCATTTCCAACTTATCGTCTGTACACTAGCGTCCATTTTTGGGCATCAGCCAAACGTTAGCCTGATCGCGTTCCAGTTGTAAGGTCGCATTTTAATTTAACTTTAAACAGTGGTTCATTTGCTGAGCCTGAGCCCCATTGTGGAGGTTGGCGTCGGTATATTGTCAAGAACCACACTCATTTTAAGAGAGAATATAGATTATTTACGTTTGAAAAATTAAAGAAAAGACTGACACGCATTTCTGCGTGCTTACACCTCGATATCTAACCATCTAATCTAAGTTGCAGGTGGCGCTGCTGTAGTACAGCGGGACAATTCCCATATATATATATATATATGTGTGTGTGTGTGTGTGTGTATATATATATATATATATATATATATGTGTGTGTGTGTATATATATATATATATATATATATAATGATTTCACCTCAATTAATTTAATTTTCTAAATGTTTCCTGTATTTTAACGATACAATTTCATTGGATCATCTTATTTATTATATTACACGAAAAAAATCTGCATAAATTGTTATTTTTCCACAATCTAAACTGGTGGGGTGATTTACCTACCTATATCTATTCGCCAAGTAAAATACCTAGAGATACATCCATCGAATACTCACAATTTGAATAATCTTTGCTTTAATTTCCCAAAATGGGAACATTTCAGTCACTTATTTCTTGATTGGTTGTCTGGATGGACGTACGTCCATCGCTGTCCCCTCCCTCTCGTGTAAGATTAATATATCCATTATTTCAAGGTCTAAGTTTCTTCATTGTGTCTATTATACATAACATATATATATATATATATATATATATATATATATATATATATATGTAGACAGTGGGGTGATTGTTCATTTTTTTTGTCTTGCTGTTTGAAAAAATATTTTAAATTTTTATTCTGAATTGTTGTAGCATATAGGTATTGAATAATTCTTCTATCAACAAGCTAAAACAAGGGCTTCAAATTCAGATGGTATAGAATAATTATAATGCTGAAATAAATATTGAGGTTTTATATTTACATGTTCGAGTCAACCGATGATCTAATGATGCATAACAATATTTATAAGACAAAAATCTTCTGTTTTGCTATACAAAATAAATTTAATCAAAACATATAGACGAAAACAACTCAATAATTGTTAACATCTTGAAAATATATCTTTTTAAAGCAAAAAATAGTATTAAACTACTATCACAAGAATTCAAACAAACGCCAGAAGTTTTGAGTGGTTGATCTTAGCAAATTATATTTTAACAACACAATTAAACAAGAATGAGGCAAAACATCCATAAATAACATACTAAGATTATTCTCTGCCTAATATATATAATTGAGTAATGTAATAAATTTAATAATAATAAATATAATAATCGAAATGTAGCTGATGTATACGGTTAGAATGTAAACAAATCAGTCGAACACACGAGATCTATTTTGGCCAATGAGATTAAGTCAGTAACAGGAGATTAGGAAACTATGTAACCGGAATTAAAAACATAATGGTGAAGATAACGTTTAAACCGGAGGATTACTTTTCCTTGCATAACTACAGACATAAGTACAGAAAAAAAAAAGAAAATGTCTTATTAAATTTGAAACAATTAATAACAATTTAAAATTATATAAAATAAAAAACATTATGCAGGTTAGAAAATTTCTAAAAAATAATTCTTCATAAAGTTGTTAATCTTCCTCAGCGCTACGATACATATGAAAATGATCTCGGAATTTTATACATCACACCACGTAAAAACAAAATTTACAACTGATTGTTTCATTAAGGGCTTAAGAAATGTCTTAATAAACAACCTCACATTTGTAAGATAACTTATAAATTCCCTAAAATAACTAAAACACATCAAATACATGAAACAACAGAAAAATAAATAAACGATGAGTATCTCCAACGTAGAAGCCATTCAATGTGTTCAATAAAATAATTCAAATAGTCCAACAGTCATTAAGTTCTGTGTTCTCAAAAGAATTAAAAATATTAAGACATCTTAGTAATAAAATCCATCTGAAAGCAATTTTCAAATGCATGGCTCTTTAAAGTAACAATTTAGGCTAAATATAATCAAAGAAATAGAATATAGCATATATTCAATACTAAATGTATAACCGTTGCTTGGTATATTACGTTACATGATTAAAGAGCAATTATTAAAATTATTACGTTGAAAAATATTCTATTTAAATTAATCAAAACATTACTTAAAACATTTTTAGTTTGAGGTAGTGACATGAAAGCACCATCATAAATCCATTGAGCTAAAATATTGTCACTATTGTTAGACAACAATAGATAAAAGTACTATTCCATATTCAAAACCGTATGGAAGAGCATCATTTTTTAATCAAATTATTATTTGGTTTCAAAATGTTCATTATATTACTACCAAACGATTTTTTATGTCTAATAATTCTCAAAGAAACCAATGTACTTTGAGATGCTACGTGATGTCTTATTATGCTTTATTTCATTCAAATACTAATATCACTTTAATACATTATATAACTGTTAAAAAAGTTAAAAAATACTCTTTATTGATAATTAAATCTTATGTATCGTTGAAAGCTAATACAAATGTTGTATTTCATAAGAAATGAAACATTTTTAAACTCAAGAAGTGGTTCAAAAGAAGATTATATGTTCTTTTTTATCCTTATATCACCTTCATGATTTTTTTTCACATAATTTTCGTAAAAAATATTTCAAATAAATTTAAGTAGAAATAATTTTAAAATTAACGAAACATTTAATGA
>BMAW01006747.1:0-13565 GCA_019974015.1 Nephila pilipes
TCTGAAAATGCAACACCAAGAAGTAGTGGCCAGAATATTATGCAAATTTCTAGGTAGACGCCCGTCACCAAGTTATGCGAATTATGTGAAATGCGCAGCTCTCCAGTTCACGTTTAAAAAGATATAAAGGAAAGAGCCTGCAGTATGTTCAATTTACGTGCCGATATTTCTGATTGCGAAATAATCGTAAAAAATTTGTTCTTGTCTCAGAGAACGCGCGTAAAAGCAGAAAATGTCAGGCCGTCGTAAACGAAGGCAGACAGACAATTTTGTGGCGAGCATAGTGATCGGATTGTGAATGGCACGTTGTTCCACACCGCAAAACTCAGCTGACTCGCACCTGGACGCGACCATAGTGCACAAGCTGTGACGAAGATGGTTGGAACAAGGAAATATGGAAAATTTGAGAGGTGCCGGTGCAACCAACATGACATTAGTACGCGTGGATTGACACATCCTCCGACACTCAGTGGCAGACCCAGAAGTCACTTGTACTTCCCCGCTAGAGCCACCTACACACACCGGTTGAAGCAGTCAGACTAGACGAGAAAATATCCCCTTATAGCGCGTAATTCTACATTAAATAGAAGTAAAAAACTGCTTATCTATTCACTGATAATTAGACTTATCCTGACTTAATCCTGCCCTGTCTGGTCTCACTGTGCAAACACAACCCTTGATTCACTGGAAAAATCCCAATCAACAAAAATCCGTACAATAGTTAAAGTAAGCAGGTATATGAGAAATATAGATATCAGAAATTCAATAAAATACTCATCTCTCAAAGCCGTCATTAAAAAACTATCAAAAATATTCTTCTAAAAAACTCCACTAATAGAATCATTCAAGCAATTGAAAAATACACACCCATCAGAAATAACCAACTACTACACAGGCCTCGAGAAATTTTTCTGGATTAATCTAGCCCCCCTTACCATTTTAAAATCACCATTACAAACTTTTTCACTGGTTTCCCGAAAGCATATACTTCAAAAGGACATTCATCCACAGCAGCCAATAGGAGCTCACCCAGCAACCAATAGGACTATGCGAGAAAAGCCATTGATTTTATAACTTAACTAGGCTAGAAGAATAAGACAGGATAGATCTACCAACGCAATCAATAAAATCTTAATCTTTTTTTCAATCTCGTAAAATAGCATCATCTCAAATCCTCTGCAATAATTAAAGAAATCATGAAATTAAAGAAATAATTTTTTTTATGACTTAAATTTAACAATATCAGCTATTTTACTAAAATCCTTCATAAAACAAAAAAATATCTCTATTAATAAAAGTTTATAAAATGACAATATCTCTAAGCAAATCTGAATTTTATTCATAATAAGAGAATAAAAAATTCCAACTTTTAATTTTTAGTAATTAATAACCAAGCATTGCTCGTAATTCACGTTTTTTTTTTTTTTTTTTTCATGTAATCTTAAACATGTACAATATTTTTATTTTAATTTCTGGGCAAGTGTAATACCAATGTTCTGTCTCATCTTTCAACTTTTACTAAAACTGGGGATTAAAGCCCGTGAGGGTTATGCACCCCTATAATTATATTCCTGCTGAAAACTAGACGAGACGACAATGGCAAGGATGGTTGCTTCTTTAATGATAAGGAAGAGAACTTGAGATGAATGAAGGCATTGATGAGACGTTAACGACGAATCTCTCAATTAATATTTATTGTATATTTTAGTATTAATTTTGAGTACGTGTTTTCTTCTTATATTAATAAAAAAGGTAGGCTCAATAATCGTATTTCTTGTCGTCGGCCATCACCAACATTTTATCAGAAGTGGGATTAACTAGCGGTATTTCTTTATTTCTTTATTTATTTATTGCCGATTAAATTCTATTCTTCTTCGATAACAAGATAGTTTCAACGTTTTGGTGCAAATATGTTTCCATGGATTAACTAGCGATGGATTAATATTACGAGGATGTGTGTGAGCTCTCAAGGTTTTCGAAAGGCGAATTAGTACGTTATACGAAGAATTCTACATCAACTTTGAAAGAAAAAAAGGGAAATGTATTTTTTATTTTTATATTTGAAGATGAAAACCTTAAATGATATTACAAATGTAAACATTGCATTGATGAATTATAAACTGGAAAAAATAGGAATATTGCAAAAATTTATTTTTGATTATGGTGAAGATCGCTTGAATCGGAAGAGAATAAGAAATTTTCCTGGCTTCGGTTTTGAAACCGATTGTGATGAATTAAAGAATAGATTACAAAACCTGAATGATTCATTTTCGCTCAACGAGCTTATTACTGTATGCAATATACTAAATATTCCATTTTATGGCAGGAAACAGGAAGTTACAAGTAGAATTTTAACCATACTTTGCGGCCTTGAAGCGTTAGCTGAGAATTGCGCCGAAGTTCTTATTGATTCAGACACAGAAACAGACATAGACTCAGACAGAAGAAAAGAAAAACGATTCTTCCATACAATGTCAAATTAGAGATGATTTGTTTAAGAAGTATGACATGAATAATATTTGTGAAGATCACTATAGAAGTAATATATTAACAAAAGCACTGCTATTCATAACATTGGCATTAATTATTCTGATTTCGAAAGTACCATTTCTAAATTTAACGCAGAATCGCATGAAAATATCATTAATTGGATTGATCACTTTGAAAATATTTCTGAATTGTTTAATCTGTCGGATTTATGAAAATTTATCTTAGCTAAAAAAAACGCATGGAGGAACTGCTGCATTATTTGTTCGTACAGAACCAGAAATTAATTCCTAGCAAAAACTGAAACAAGCCTTGATTGATGAATTTTCATTCGAGATAAATTCAGCTAATTTTCATGAACTTTTGAGCAGAAGAAAAGTGAGGGATTCTGAATTCACTCCAGAATATTTTCTAAAAATGAAAGAAATATGCAGATGTAAGAAAATAGAAGATTCAGCTTTGGTACATTATGTAATAAAAGGGATTAATGATAGGCGATAAAATTAATTCATTTTGTAAGGATTTATTAGAATTTAAAGAAAAAGTTTATGAAGTAATAAAAAATGATTCTACAAAAAGTAATGAAGGGCGCTTTCGATAAAATAAAAACAAAAAAAATGATCATGATTATTTTTTGAATACTTTCGATAAAGTTGAACCAAAATTTGAATATGGGGACAGATTTAATTCTGAAATTGAGAGTGCGAATAAAGTGAAATTTACTGAAAGAATTAAATGCAATGATTTTGAAAATCGTAAGAATAAAATTTGTTTCAACTGTGGGAATCCAAACCATATATCACGGTTTTGTATTCATGAGTATAAGGGGCTTAAATGTTTTGGATGTGCGGTCTTTGGCCATAAAGCTTCAGAATTCCCAAAAGCAAATCCGAAACCAGAAGTAGCTGACTTAGATGTTACGTTCAAACCAAAACTTAACAATAAAGGAATGATTATTGATTTAAGTGTTAATTCACTTATTGATACCGGAACTCAAGCTGCATTGCTTCGTAAATCAGTGTTTGATAAATTAAATGTGAAGAAATTGTTACCATTGAGTTCTACTTTAAGTGGATTTGGTAAATGCTAAGTAAAAACCATTGGGATGTCTTAAATGGAACGTTCAAATTGAGGATTTTAAGTGTAATGCAGATATATGTGTTGCAGAAAATGCTGTTGTCTTATGATGTGTTTGTAGAATTTAATCTTCTAATGCAAGGTGAAACGCTAATTAATGAAAATGGAATTACTGTCAAATATAAATTTCAGCGTTTAGAAGGAATTAACACATTATCCGTGCTACCAATTGAGGTAACCTCTACAAAAGTTGAACTGAACATTGAACCTGACGTTCCAAAAACTTTTAAAGATAATGTACAGCAATTAATTTTGAATTACATACCGCACAAAACTAAAATCAGTGTACCGCACCCAGATGATAATTCGGATTTAATGAAGATAACTGGTACAAAGAAAAGTATTGATAAAGCCAGCCATGAAATTCAATTATATAGATGAACAGAGTAAATTGGCATTTGAACGTCTGTTAATCCCTAAAATGCAACTTTCCTTCATTTTTGGACCTTTTAACGAAATCATTAACCAAATAATCGGGGAAATTAAGACTAGAATCAATATTCCTCCTGCATCTGTTATGGAGGATGAGCTTACCATTGCTCGAGTAAAAGAAGCTGTAGCTAAAGCAAAGGCTAGAATTCAAAATATCTATGAAAAAAGAAAACGAAATTGTCAAAGTGCTTCGGTTGAAGTTCCTAAAATTCAGTATAAGTACATTACTGGACCACTTGGATAAACCATTCAAAAAATTTTATAGGAAATATAAATGATTCTATAACTTTAAGGAGAAAGCAAGTTAAATTAGTTCATGCTTTGACTTTAGTTTATTCTAAAGCTAATAGTGGTTAAAACTGAGCATATGAATGTTCTTAGTTGGTAGTACAAGTATATAATAGGCAAGAAAGGTACAAATATTAAGAATTTGACCCAGGATCGTTCAAAAGTTTCAGTTGATTTTATTGATTAAAGCACTAAAGTGGGAGGTTTCTCAGAAGAAGTTTATGAAGCCTGCAAAAGATTAAAAGAAATGGTTGATAACTTACGAAAACAAGTTGCATCTGAAGAAATCAAAGTAAACGTTACTTTCCATGGTAATATAATTGGAAAGAATGGTTCAAATATTAACAGATTAAAAAAAGATACCTAACTAGCATTCCATCCGATAACGAAAATGATGTTGCTGGTATTGAAGGAGATCCTGAATGTGTTGCTCAATTTAAAAAAATTGCTTTTGGAAATGGTTCATAAAAAGGAAAAGGAAATTTCCAAGGATCTTATCATGGAACAACGCTTCCATCGAAATATCATTGGTGCCAAAGGTGAAAAAAATAAGAGAAATTAGAGATAAATTTAACCAAGTAAATGTTACCTTTCCTGAACCTGTTTTAAAAAGTGATAAAGTAACTATCGGAGGACCAAAATTGACGTTATAAATATTTACATCGTATGTATGAAGAAATGAAACTTACTAATTTCAGTGTTCAAGCACCAATTTACAAACAAAACCACAAATTTATGATCGGAAAACGTGGAGCAAATATTAAAAAGAAAGGTGAATCAAACATCAAAATAGATTTACTAACTTAAAGGGCAGAATCTGATGTTATTGCAATTCGTGGGAGAATGGAAGATATTCTCCATACTAAAAAGAAAATTATGGGGATTTAGGAAGAATTGGACATTATTATTACTGAAGAACTAATACCTGCTGAACTCCATTATTCTATTTATTGGTACAAAAGGAAGGCTTATCAAGGCAATTAATGAAGAGTGTGGAGGTGTTACAATTAAATTTCCTACTGGGGGTACAGGCAGCAATAAAGTCTCAATTCGTGGACCAAAAGACGATGTCATGAAAGCAAAGAAACGCCTTCTTGAAATTTAAAATAAGAATCAATTTGTTGGGGACTCTGCTGAAATTAAAGCAATTCCCGAACAACATAAATTTTTGTTTGGTAAAAGTAGTGCTAATATTAAACAAGTTCGTGACAAGACAGGAGCAAGAATTGTTTTCCCTATTGAAAATGATGATGATAAAAAAAAATGCAATTACCATCATAGAAAAGAGGAAGTTGAGACAGTTGAACTAAACAATCTTATTGCTCAATTGAAAGATACATTAGAAACAACTACTGAAATTGATCCAAAACATCATCGCTATTTTGTTACAAGATATGCTGAAGTGCTGAAACAAATTTCTGGGGATTATGGAGATGTCATTGTTAGTTTCCCTAAAACTGGCTCTAACAATAATAAAGTAGCTTTGAAAGGGGCTAAAGATTTCAGTGAACCAGTTAAGCAGCGTGCAGCGTTTGTATGCATGTTTCCATTTTTGTGGAAAATGGGCAAACATGAGGCATTTATTAAAAATTTTAATGAGATGAATAAAGATGTTGAGGGGAAAGAATTTAAAGGCTTGATTGTGAATGTCATCCTCTCCAGGGACTTTCTTTTTGTTTCACTTTTTAATTATGGTAGCTATTTCAGAGGAGGAGGTTAGGAGGGGGAGAGATTAAAATTAGTATGGGCATCAAGATAAATCTGAACTATAGATTCTTTTTTTTTTTTTTTCAATATGATCATTATATGGAGTTGGATTCTCTTGGAACGAGGATTCTAGATTATGCGCAAGAAGATCAGCTTTTTCTTTATCAGAGAATACCAAACCATTACTGCCGATTAGTGGGAGAATATTGTAATATTTATTAGAAAGTTTTTTGTTCTTATTAAAAAGGGAGCTATCTTCGTTATTAAGCTAGTGGAGTAGATTTTCCCATTTTGTTTGTTTGTTTGTATTTAAATGTTTTGATTTCATTTTTAATTTGAGTTATGAAGTTATTAATTACGAGTTTCAAAGGAGGGTACCTGGTGTTTTGCCATTGTTTCCTGAACCGATTTTTCTCTTTAATTAGGTTTTCTGATATGGGGGGGGGGGGTTCTGATGGATTTGGTATTACTCGCACGGTTAATTGCATTTTGGATTTTAGTAGTATAGGATGTTATTGATTGGTCTAGATCAGAGATATTATTAATAATGGGGTTACCTTTTGAATGGTTTATACAGAATTTCTTAATAGTGGAACCATTTAGTAGTTGTTAGAGTGCGAAGGGGAGTAGGGAGAATTTTATTGAAAGAGATGTCCATTAGTATAGGGTTATGGTCGCTAGATAGTTCATCAAAACTTTCGATATTGTAAAGTTGAATGTTTTTGATAATAACAAAATCTATTATGGAGTAAGTATTGCAATTGTAAGGAAAGTGAGTGGTGGAGTTGGAAGCACAGCTATTTGTGGAAGTTATTAGTGTTGTACACAACTTGAATAACTTTACCTGATCTGTTCCAGGTTGGATGTTTTACATTAATTCCAATGGGGTTGTCTGAGAGGGTGTTGATTAGATCGTTATGGTTGATGAGATTACTGGGGAATGGTAAATAGTAGAAACTGTAAGGTATTGTTTGTCTTTGGTATTGATATAGTTGGTGGTATTTTCAGAGGTGGAGGTACTTTTAATGATCGTATGATGATGAATCATATTTTTAATTAATATTACAGTGCCTCCACCAAGATGGGTTGATCTGTCAGAACGGTATATATTGAAAATTGGAAAATTAAATTTTTCAGGGGGGTTCAGTTGAGTTTCCTGGACTCCTAGAATGTAAGGGTTATAATCATCTATAAGATTTTGGAGTTTTCTATTTTTGATTTAATGCCATTTGCATTCCAGCTCGCAATTAGGAGGGATGGCAGTAGTTTATTTAGCATATTAAATTTTAGAACCAGAGGGACATCATACTGCAAATGACTAAATGATTTTTCAAGTTTTGTACATAAATCAAGTTTATTATTGTACACGCCACTAGATGACACTTTCTTGTGTTGAAAGAGTTTTTTTTTTTTTTTTGTATCAGAGAGTAGAGCGGAACCCACCGCGCCTGTTAAATGCAATATATATTTCAAACATATATTGGCATGAGCCTGTTAAATGTAAAGTCTGTGTTAAACTTCTATTTTTAAGTAGAATTGTCATATGTTGGCAACTTGTTATAATAGCTTAATTTCTCTACTGTTGTTGGTATCCTTGGTTGAATTGTTTTGTAAAAGTTGTTCGTTTGTAACTTTTGAGTAGCGAGGTGAACGTTTGATGATCACGTACTATGGTGTACCTATTTTAATGCACATCGTTGCCTAAAGAAATAAATTTCGTTCTGTTTTGTGAAAATCAAGACATTCCGCTCTTACTTATTTATTTTACAATTTATTTAATCTGGGCTATCATCTGCAACAATTATAAGCGAATATTTGTCCTATTGATTTAAATTATTGTTCCATTATTTTATCAAACTTGAAGTTTTTGAAAAAAAATTCAATTTCATTAACGAAGGGAAGATTTGAAGATTGGCTGCCAATGGTGGGTGTTGAGTTTTGGTCGCTTCGGCTGTTTTTTGTTGCTTTTGGTATTTTTAAGTCGTTTATCTCAGTAGCTTGTAGTTGGTTGGGGGCAGGGTTTGAAATTCATAGGATTTTGGGGGTAATTAGAGTAATTTGCTGTATAATTTACACTGCAGTTATAGCATTTGGGGGGGGGACTTTCAAAAGTTTTGGTGCAGCTATGAGTTGGATGATTATCTCTATATTTCACACATTTAAATCCCCTGGTACAGAATCCAGAGTGGTGGAAATAATTTTGACAGTGATAGCATTGAATGGGAGTTTTTCTTTTATGGAGAGGTTCAATTTAACTGAAAGGAATTAATTAATATTGATTTTAAAGAAAATTTTGCTGCTTTCTGTTTTTGGAAGTGTAACTAAAAATAGGGGAAGAGGGGTATGTTTTTTTTTTTTTTTTTTTTTTTTTTTAAATTATTTGATTTATTGGGTTTTTTTTTTTTTTTTTTTTTTTTTGGATTTTAAGTTATTGCATTCATTGACTATTAGATTATATTCAGCTAATTTCTGAATTATTTCAGCGTGGGAATAATTAATTGGGAGGCCTTTAATGATACATTTAAGGATTCTCTTACTAGGTATCTCAAATATGAGAGCTTCTAAATTAATCTCTTGAACATGATTTAGTTTTATTCTAAATGCTTCGACTGTAGGGTGGAAATTTTTTAATTATTTCTTTTGAAGTGGCCATTGAGCTCGCAATTTGTCAATTTTATGATATTTTCAAGAGTTGCTTTTGGGTCGTAAATATTAGCTAAGATGATTAGGGGATGGGGGATTTAGCTTCCTCTTTCAATACGTTGGGGAATTCTAAGTCGTATTCATCAGTATTATTCCTTTTTTTTTTTATTTTAGTTTCATCATTACTCACTGCTTGAGAATTTATATCATCCATATCAGAGGTGAAATCATCATTGCTCTCGATGTCTGAATCTTCATCAGAGAACTCAGAACATTTGTTATTCAATGAAAGATTAAATTCCTGTTTGTTTGCTTTTTAATTCGTAACTATAATTCTTTTTGGAGAGTTTAACTTTATTTTATTTTTACTTCGTGAAAATCGTTGCCTTTATTTACAGTAATAATAGTAGAAGAGAATTTTAACTTTTCAGAGCATTTTGAAGCGGTTTCAGAAGCTAGGTTTTTAAATACAGTTTCAAATTTGTCATCAGCGTCCTGTTGAGATTTTTCCATCTGTTTTAATTTGAGTTCTAGGTTAGAGACCTAGTTTAGAAGTTGATTTTTATTTTTAAGATGATTCATAATATCAACTTGGGTGGTGAATTAAATTTCGTTTACTAATATTTTAAGAGTTTCGAAAACACTGGAAGGGCAGTTCTAACATGAACAATTTTCAACATAATCAAAAAAAAAATTTCAAGAAAGGGAGAATTTGATGAAGTGTGCCTAAGTTGTGATTAGAGAAAAATCTTTACAGGCTTCAGGAGTAATTATCGAGTCACAGAAAATGGCACTTCCTCCTCTGATTTCATCAGTCCAGCAGCGATCGATTTGAAATCCGGGTAGCTTATCATGGTAAGCCACTATATTTAATCTGCTATATTTGATTCCAATATATTGTTTTGTTTTTTTTTATAAATTAAAAAATAGTCCAAAAGAGTGCACAAGGTTTCAATGGCGCGTAACACCTACTAGTACGCTATCCCACCAAAGGTGGTTAGCATATGAAAGTCCAAAAATACAGTGCAAATTATTGATCCAAAATGTAGCAAAGGAAGTTTCAAGAAGATGCAAGAAAACACTCGCATAAAAAATTCCTTATGAGAATCGATGAGAACCGATTGCAGTTGGCTTCCAAAACGTGTAAATACGCAGAGTGGGCTGCCGTCTCAAGGTCGTAGAAAGGCCAGAATCACCGGACAACAAACAAAAGAGAGGTAATTCTAGGAATCCAATGTTTCAGCAAAATGACAATTACCCCTGACCTTTTAAATAAATTCAATTTGCACAATAATGCATTTGGTTCTACCTGTAATAGAATTTATGATTTGTCGTCAATAACCCTCGTGTTGCTTCTAATGCGATGTTAATAAAAACTAAACTAAACTAAAGAATTTATGATCAGGAACACATTCTATTAGCATGCGCAAACTATACCTCCCTTAGAAATGAATTCTGGCATATTCTACAGTTAGATTCCCGTTGCATTATCACCTTCAGAGAACTTGTACAGAAAGCAGTATCGAATAAAAAGAATTCTAGAGCTTTTTTTTTTTTTTTTTTTTTTACAGAGGATGAAATGTTTTGATATTTATTAATCTGAAATATTTTTTTTTTTTCAGATAGGGATAATGGCTTTCGTTGCATTACATCCCTCATGAACCAATCAATCAATCAATAACCTTTGTTGCTCTACATACACTTTACATACCGCAAAAACCTGATAAATCTCTCAAAAACTCAATCAGTTCTGAACACATTAATATGTTTATGGCCGTTGCTTAATATTCTTATTTGAAACAATCATTTTTAAGATCCCAATTTTTAAATTAGTCATTATGTAATTAAAGAATTTTTTTGTGAATGAGAAAAAGATGTGAACAATTTTTTGAATAGCTTACTTTTATTTGAGAGTGCAGTTTTTGTTACAATGAGAATGAATTTATTCAACAAAGTTAATCTTTATAAAATTTGGGGTTTCCATTTAGGTTTGCGTTCTATATGTTGGAAAATTAATACAGTTCACAAGCGGGGTTCAATGTTAGCAGAAATGATAAAAAACAAAGATAAAAGGTTTCGTATATTGTTAAATTTTTTATTTTGAGATAATGTTCCTTTTTCTTCTGTAATGAAAATATCCCTGTGATTTTTATTGTTTAAATAAATGTGTAATATATTTTATAAGATATATGCAAAAATATCATACTGTTTTCTAACGAAAGTTATATATTGCAGGAAAAATTGGCATTTTGAAATTTTGGCTAATGTAAGTTATTTTTTAAATATATTATATTTTGTGATTTATTAACGCAAATTCATATACTTATTGAACTTTTTCAGAATACTAAAAGCAAAAATGTGTTTGAAAAAGTCAGTAGACCTAGTAAGAGGCAGAATGTTTTGAATGCTCTTTTCATCAGGAATATTTCTGATGTCATGTCAACTGGTGATATAATTCCCGAGATTATTGGATCTGGTATTGAAATCACTGGGGTAAATATGTTAAGCTTTCTTTTATAAGTGTGGGAAAATTCATTTCTATGTATAAAATAATTTTAAAATTATCACTTTCAAAATATAAAATGGATTCTTTTTTTTTTATTATTATTATACCTATTTATTTTACATCAAAGGTAACTCCGTAAGAAAGAGGTTGTAAGGAATTATATGTATGAGCATCACTCAAATTAGCCACAAATAATAGCTATCAAAAATATTGAGTCTTGAATCAAACTGGTATGTGAATACCAATAATAGTACCATTGTAACTTGGTTAGTAAATTAACACATTTGTAATCAGGAGTTGCAGATTTGGATCTTGCCTTTCCTAAGGCTGTCTACATATTAGGGTTGTTTATTAAATCTTTTGAATATAAAAAATTTCAAGTTGGCCTGGTGCAGAGATTAAAATAATTGGCTGTTGAGAGCAACACATGAATTGGTCTACCATCATCTGACCATGGCTTAAAACGACAAAGTCAGTCACCAATACCATTTGTATAGCTTCTAATGGAACATAACCAATCATGAGTACCAACAGTATAAATAAAAGGTATCCAGTTAATATATATCATCTTAAAAATGCTCAAATTATGTTATTAACATTGAACATATTTAAAACAAATAAAATGTATGCAGAATCAAAGAGAGAGATGTTATAAATATTTGTACCATTGGTTAAATTACTTAAAATTATTATAGAACAAAAGGAAACATACTGAGGCAAATTAAATATAAACATTTTCAATGTAAGGATTATTCTGAGAGAGAAGTTATGTTTTTTTTTTTTTTTTTTTTTTCATATGTAGGGTGTGTTTCGCACTTTTATTAAGAAAATTATATATTTTGTGTAGTAATAAGTTGTAAAGTGTGTTTCAGAGAAATAAATATGTAATTGAAAGTTGAGAATAATACATTTATTCACAAACAGTTTTCTGTCATTATGTAACTCTTTCCACCATCGGTGGAGCAATTGACAGTTGCCATCAGCCTAGAATGATTCATCTTTTAATGCGACAAAGCCATAAACCTATTTTCACATCATCAATTGACTGGAAGTGTACAGAAGATAAAGCATTGGACATTGACTGAAATAGATGGTGGTCTGAGGGGGCTATATGCTGGGTGTTCCAAGATTTCCCAAACAAGCATTACTAGCATATTCTTGGCTGGTTTTGCAACATGAGGCCATATGTTGTCATGGAGCAGTTTCACTGAGTGCAAACTTTTGACAGTAAATAAAGATTTTTGACCAATTTTGTAGTTCAATTGCTGCATGCAGCATTCAGCATTTAAAGCAGGCTCCAAAATAGAGCACACCTTTCATATCTTACCAGATGCATAGAACTTTTTTTCTATGAGTAGCTTATTTTGGCTTTGTTATTGATGCTTTGCTAGTATGTACCCAATGTTTTTTGTATTTTAGATTGTCGAAACATATCTATTTTCCATCTTCCATCATGATTTTTCACAAGAAATATTTTCTGTATTGTCTGTTTAGTGGATTCATGCACTTCAAGATATACTTGTCCTTGTTTCTCTGGCTTAATGCAAGTGGCATCTATCTTCCTGCTTTCAAAATTCTATTACTTACAGACAATTAGAAATCATTTTTGTGATACTCTTTAAGCTCATTTTGCATGTATCTTTTGCAAACAGCGCTTGTAAATCTTCGTGCCTAGTCTTCAGTGCATTGTCTCAACATTCTCAATAGATAATGTCAAAATTGCCATCCTTATAACATTAAACCAAAATTTGCGTGTGCTTTTCAATATAATTTCTTCCATGAGAACACAACATATTGACATGCTTTTGCCAACACTTTCTCCGTGGTGAAATTTGTAACAAATGATGTGATAAGTAAAGGATTTATCTTATGACATTGTTGACCTTCAACATTTCAACTTTATTTTCAACTTTCTCCAAGGCTTCAGTGTAAGTTTGCTAACTCTGAATTTTTTTCTATCACATAATACAAACACAGTGTACCGATTGATATGTTACTTCGCAGTAGATATCATTCAAAACTTGCTTTGCAGCATCTTACTAAACCCAATATCATTTTTAATTCTTTTGAATATACCTTCTAAGATTAAAGTGAAATATTTGGTGACCCTTTACAATTTGGCTAAAAACATAAGTATGGAATTAGGTTGCCAAAGTAGTGATATGCAAGAAATTATGTAATAATGAGTTTTAAAATGAACAGCAAACTGAAACAAAACCACTTCTAACAAAGAAAATGATAAATTTAATTCTAATTTGATGAGAATGTTAAGAGCATTATAATTTTATGAAAGGAATTACATTTAATTAAAAATAATCATAATACATAATAAAACACTTTATCGTTGTATATAGTTATATATTCT